>CATIWQ010485106.1:0-15951 GCA_949673415.1 Euphorbia schlechtendalii | reverse complement strand
AAAGATTGTTTAGTTAAATTGACTTCATATGTCAAATAATTAATAATCACTCTTTCATCATGTCTTGTAACATTACATGTACAAGAAATCCCGAATCAGTGATTCTAAGCGCACGATCCTTTGGGTCTGTCCATATGTTGGCAATGGGATTCACCTATAGACTGTAAGCGGATTCTAGCAAACCATTACAGCCCCCAATTGGGACAGAATACAGTCGTCTATTAAAGATACTGAACACAGTAGTTATCTCACAAAGTCCTTTGCCAGCTGACATCAATATGATGAACAAGAGACATGGTGCTTGTCACCCTCTTACGCAGTTCATCGTATTTCTTGATCTAGAATAAAATGATAATATAAGTCAACGACTTATTGGACGTCCTTATCACTTTTATTCATCAAGTGGTCGGTGATTCATTTCGATTTATCAAATCGAATGGCAATGATATCACTTCAACACTACTACTAATGTGGTCATGAAATATACCGAGTTTGTAATCCAATATTTAAGAGCCCGTTAGTAATATGCTACAGCATACTCAGTTCAACATCCGTAATAAGTTGAAATCAAGTCTGAGGACAACAGAGACCTACTCAGCAAATTGTCTATGACATACAACCATGTGACTTTGCTGTGTGGATCGGTCCAACCCCATGTTTTCAACATGTGCTCATGTTAATGATCTACTTCACCAAGTGACATAGCAACTACATTGCTATAGATCATCCAACATACAAGTCTTTCGTTTCATTCATTCCCATGATTAAAACAGACTTGGGATATTTATGATTATCAATCAATGGATACTCTACTCATATTATAGCACAATGTATAAATACAGTAGATTATTGCCTTTATAATGTGACATTACATGAACCAATGCCTTTAGAACTAAGGCACATCAACAATTCCAACATTGAATACTATGGAAAGTTATAGTTTTAGAGATATGCATGCAACTACTCTAACTTGATATCAAGATAAACACTATCTACATCTAAGCCTACTCCTAGGTAGGCCACTCTAAGCCTATGCCTATATCTAGGTCCACTTGCTACCACCATCATGACTTTCTACCTATAGAAGAGAAACCAATCTTCTCCATAAGGTAAGGGAAAACTCCATACAACATGTTCTCATTTTCTCCTCTATCTTAAGCACTGCTACTTTGAGAATACACCATTATCACCTCTCCCAAATCGCTAACTTTAGCATCGGAGGGTATTCACCGGAAACACTTTTGGCCTGAGACTTGTTTTGCAGGATCCGAAGACGTTGAAGGCTGTGGACTTCATTCGACGGATACCAAATTGATGCGGTGAGTGTGGAGTTCACTTGTTCAACCTTCGGATCCGCGTCCTTGATGTGATCTATCAACTTAAATCTCTACCTCTCAAGGAACTCCTTTTGAACAAAAGTCACCCATGGTGGCTCAACAAACAAAGCTCAGAAGATGGAGAGTGGGTTTTCAAACCCATATCTGTCTTTCCAAGCTTATTTGAGATGCGAAATATCATGTTCAAGCTATGATAACACAATTATTCAGTGATTAATTAAGTAAAGGAGAAGGGAAAATGAAGAAAGGAATCAGAGGGCTAATGCTTCTCCATCGGCGGTACCCATTCAAGATTCGGCACTTTCGCAAGCTTCGACAGTACCCATTCAAGCTTCGATGCTTTCGCAAGCTTCGGCGGTACCCATTTAATCTTTGGCATTTCCGCGGGTTCGGCGGTACCCATTCAAGTTTCGGCATTTCCACGAGTTTGGCGGGACCCATTGAAGCTTCGGCGTGTACACGTGTTCAGCGTGACCCATTCAAGCTTTGATGCTTTCGCAAGCTTCGACGATACCCATTCAAGCTTCGGCAGTACCCATTTAATCTTCGACGTTTCCGCGGGTTCGGCGGTACCCATTCAAGTTTCGGCATTTCCACGAGTTCAGCGGGACCTATTGAAGCTTCGGCGTGACCCGTTCAAGCTTCGGCACTTTCGCAAGCTTCGGCGGTACCCATTTAAGCTTCGACGGTACCCATTTAATCTTCGATATTTCCGCGGGTTCGGCAGTTTCCATTCAAGTTTTGGCATTTCTACGAGTTCAGCGGGACCCATTGAAGCTTTGGCGTGTACACGCGTTCGGCGTGACCCATTCAAGCTTCGAAGTGACCCATTCAAACTTTGGCATTTCCGCGCGTTGGGCGTGACCCATTCAAGCTTCGGCGTGTACACGCGTTCGGCATGATCCATTTAAGCTTCGGCGGGTTCCGCACGTTCGGCGTGACACATTCAAACTTCGGCATTTCCGCGCTTTCGGCGTAATCCATTTAAGCTTCGGCATTCCCGCCCATTCGATGTGACCCCTTCAAGCTTCGGCAGTACTACGCATTCGGCGTGAGGGGGATCGGCTTCAATTGAATGGCCTCCACAACTCGGGTCACTAATAAGGCAAGTAACAATCTCACTTTATTAATTTCTCAAGAAAGTTTCTATGTTGCTACAATGTCATAAAAGTCCCGAATTGGATTTACTTGATTTAATAAAGAACACCACCCTACAGCACAAGTTAACACTTGCATAAAATTGCCAGCCCATTACATGGTCTGGTTGGTAATTATTTGGAATTAGACTTGCAATGCTTGACTTAACCATATATTCTTAATTCAGCCGCATTGAACTTGACCTGATTTTGCTAAGTTGATTATCACGAGCATAATTAACATAACAACCAAGAGTATACATTATTGCTTTCTTTAACCTTGTTAGCTTATCATTTCCATGTCTCCTGACCTTGGTAAACAAATGATCTGCATATCCATCACCTACTTGAAAATTAATCCATGCATATTAATTATATGTGGTCTCTGTACCATTACTTTGCTTCATTATTACAAGTTTATGCCGATAATGATGGAAACATTGTGTCTATTTGATTGTCCCATTGGCCGATCTAACGAATAACCATTATATTTTATTTGTAAATTGCGCTACTAAGTTGCGTACATGTTGTAGTTTCTTTGCGACCCATGAATTGTTAATTCGATATATATTATTCGCTAATATCATTTCTCGAGTTTCAAATGTGTTTCTCGCTTGCACATTCATATTTCTAATGTTTATCGAATGTTTGATATACACGCACCTTGCGCGGCTAATGGAGGCAAACAAGGTAACTAGAGCTCTTCAAGTCTCCAAATCAACATAGGATAAGCTCTTCTCATTTGGCGACCGAAAGTCGTCAAAACTTGGTTTGCTCAATAATTCGGCATAACTCAAGCTCTATTTATACTTGATTCTTGCAATACACATGTCTATTGTAACTAACAACTTGCATTATTTACAAAAATTATGTGGGAAAATCCCATTTTACTGGTCTAGTTGAATTCGATTTCAGGATCATGGAGGCAGCTACAAAATTTCTCATGGAGCAAGACATTCCTACCTTTTCGATGGATCTCCTTGATGGAAGGCGAGACATTCCTCCCTCCTCGATGGCCGAAGCAAGCATCCGGCTACCTTCAAGATGAAAGGCGAGACATTCCTCCCTTCCCGATGGATCTCCCTAACGGAAGGCGAGACATTCCTTCCTCCTCGATGGCCGAAGCAAGCATCCGGCCACCTTTAAGATGAAATGCGAGACATTCCACCCATCCCGATGGATCTCCCTGATGGAAGGTGAGACATTCCTCCCTCCTCGATGGCATTCCTCCTTTCCCGATGGATCTCCCTGACGGAAGACGAGACATTCCTCCCTCTTCGATGGCATTCCTCCTTTCCCGATGGATCTCCCTGACGGAAGGTGAGCCATTCATCCCTCCTCGATGGTCGAAGCAAGTGTCAAGCCACTTCCAGGATGGAAGGTGATAGATTCCTCCCTTCCTGATGGACCTCCTTGACGGAAGGCGAGACATTCTTCTCTCTTCGATGGCCGAAGCAAGCATCAGGCGACCTCCAAGGCGGAAGGCGAGACATTCCTCCCTTCTCGATGACATTCCTCCCTTCTCGATGACATTCCTCACCCCTTGACAGTCCTCCAAGATGGAAGGCATTGCATTCTCCATTCCTCCCCCGAGATCGAAGAAAACATTCACAGCTACTCAAGCTCGCAGGGTCAGATCCCTAGAGATCCCCTCGGCGCTCTTATGCTTTGAAATCAAAGCAAGTTCAACAGCCCGCAGGATCAGATCCCTAGCGATCCCCTCGGCGCTCTTCTGCTTTGAAATTAAAGCAAATTAAACAGATCGCAGGGTCAGATCCCTAGGGATCCCCTCGGCGCTCTTATTCTTTGAAATTAAAACAAGTTCAATAGCCCGGAGGGTCAGATCCCTAGCGATCCCCTCGACGCTCTTATGCTTTGAAATTAAAGCAAATTAAACAGCCCGCAGGGTCAGATCCCTAGGGATCTCCTCGGTGCTCTTATGCTTTAAAATTAAAGCAAGTTCAACAGCTCATAGGCCGCGACCCCTAGTGATCCCCTCGGCGCTCTTCTACCCGCAAGCCGCGATCCCTAGTGGTCCCCTCGGCGCTCTCATGCTGTGAAATTAAAGCATCACAGCCCACGGGCCGCGATCCCCAGTGATCCCCTCGACACAGTTATCAAGCACTATCATGTATTAAACTCGCAGGTGCACAGCTTAAAATCACGACCTCAACAAACAAAATGACTCTATTGGCGATATGGATGTGAACGTCACCAGCTTCGGCCTTAAAGAGCCTCAATGACCGAAAGGGGGGACTCCTGATATCAGGATAAGCACTATCTACACCTAAGCCTACTCTTAGCTAGGCCGCCTAAGCCTATGCCTACATCTAGGCCCACTTGCTACCACCATCATGACTTTCTACTTATAGAAGAGAAACCAATCTTCTCTATAAGGTAAGGGGAAACTCCATACAACAGGCTCTCATTTTCTCCTCCATCTTAAGAACTGCTACTTTGAGAGTACACCATTATCACCTCTCCCAAATCGCTAACTTTAGCATCGGAGGATCTTCGCCGGAAACACTTCCGGTCGGAGACTTGTTTTGCAGCATCCGAAGACACTGAAGGCTGTGGACTTCATCCGATGGATATCAGGCATGCTTGTTCTTTCTGTGTTTTTGTTTTATCATTTTTAGTGCATTGAATACTATGGAAAGTTATAGTTTTAGAGATATGCATGCAACTACTCTAAATTGTTACGTAGATTCAGTATGTTGGAATTCCCAATGGGGATTGTCTAGAAGCTTATGCCACCGCCATAATAATTGTGGCTGAAAGATAACTGAATCACCGACATAGTGTAGTATATACTGATAATAATTATATTATGATTATGCAGATTGGTACTAAATGGCAAGGCAGATTACAAATAAGAGTTTTGGCTTACCTTCATCCATTGCTTTAAGAAAAATGTACAGACATATTTGGCTACGGCCAAAGTCCATATTCACAGAAGCCAATAAACCTATACCAACTAAACCCGAGTTATGTATTTTGCTTTGCAGCATATTTCCTGAAGATTTTAGTATACCAATTGAAGACTTAATTTTATATGGGAAGGGTCTTAATATGTTTGAAGATGAGCATCACTTGACAGGGGCAATTGATCGAGTTTGTGACCACATTGAGATCACTAGCGCTGGTAGCCGATTATCTATGGAGCTTCGCATAGAGGAAGATGAGTACGGCCAAAAGTATGTCAAAATGCCTACCGGTGCACATAAAATAGCATCGTCCATTGCCTCGAGACATCTTTTAGTGTTTGGCTATGAGACTCTAATGAAAAAGTGGCCACCTATAAATAAGTATCTAAATTGCAACGGACTTTCACTTGTACTTAAAAGTATAAGGAAGCACCCGTTAATTCTCAAGTATCCGAAGCTTGAGTTGCTCCAACTTCAGTATACGGAAGATTCACAAAGCCTTCCGGTTTCCTTTTTCGATGGAATGAAAAACCTTCGAGTTCTATCGTTGGATGCTCCATCAGCACCACCTTATTCACTTCATTTGCTAACAAATCTTGGAACTTTACGTCTCAGAGTGAAAAAGTTGGAAAATATGGCTTGGATTGGAGGTTTGATCAATTTGGAATCTCTTATAATTTCTGCCATTTTTTCAACGGATATTCCTCGAGAGATCGGAGAGCTAAATAAACTGAAGTTGCTCGACCTTAGAAAAATGCATATTGTATACATTCCATCTGGTGTATTTTCAAGGATGTCGAAACTAGAAGAGTTGTATTTTCCATTAAGCTTCAAGAGATGGGGATGCAAAACAAGAGAAGAACCCGACCATTACGAAAAATGGGGATCAGATGATGAAGAGAATGCAAAGAATACTGAGACAGGCAATGTAGAGAGAACTAACGCAAGCCTTATTGAGATACTATCTCTTTCGCTAAAAGCGTTACACATTTGTTTTCCAAACGCTTCACTTTTGCCTAGAAACTCACCCATCTTCACAAATATTTTGCGTTTTAAAATTCTTTTCCCGAACAATCTTAAATGCCGGTCATTTGGCAAAGGTCCAACAAATGAGTTGCAACTAACAGGCGATGTGCGTGGTATCAAAGGGAGTGGTATATGTGCTCTGATTAGGAGAACTGAAGGGTTGAGTTTGATAGGAATAAAAAATTTGAAGAATGTCATGGGCCAACTAGAAGACTACGAGTTTCCACGGTTGAAGAAGATGATTGTTACTGAATGCAATGAGCTTGAACACTTAGTTGACGCACGAGGAAATTGGATTCGAGCTACTTCATTTTGGGAGTTGGAGAGTCTCCATTTGTCAATGTTGCCTAATATGAAAGAAATATGGCATGGAAAACGGCTGATTTTCTTAGTACTGGATAACTTGCGAGAGATAAATATAAGGTTCTGTCATAAATTGAAATATGTATTTCCATTGTCAATGGTAAAAGGACTGAAACAATTGCAAAGCATAGAGATCCTCGAGTGTGATGAAATGGAGGGAGTTATCTGCAAAAACAAAGTCAACGACAGGACAAATGTCCATACAACTGATTGGAACTTCATTCGAAATCTACATTTGCATTCGCTTCCAAAGCTGACCAGTTTTCTGGTGCAAAAAGATACCAAAGATGATCAGCTGATCAGTGAAGACATTGACACCAATCCGTCCTTCAGCAATTCAACATCAAGTTCAGTAAACTCAAGGAAAATGCCAAAACAACAATTTGTTTCCCGCAAACAGGTATGCCTTTAACTTTCTTTTAATGTTTCTGATGATTTTTTAACATTTATGAGTATTTGTAATTTTCGTCGTTTTAATTGGAAGGTTTCACTTAAAAGCGAGGACCGAATAAAGCAAACAGAAGCATATTCCGAATTTTCTTCTGGATTGACCAACACAAGGTTGGGCAATTTGAGGAAACTCAAAATTGCATTTTGTGAGGCACTAGAAGTTGTATTTTCGTTCGACCGAAATCATGCTAGTTCCGAAGTGTTTAACCGCTTGGAAGAGTTGGAATTGTATGGCCTACGGAATCTAATGCACGTATGGTTTTCTAATCAACAATGTATCACAGGCTTTCAGAATTTGTATATTTTGGTTGTATCGGATTGTCACAACAAGTATCTTTTTTCGCCTCATGTAGTTAAGCTATTGAGTAGGCTACAAAAGATACAGATCAGCCGTTGTGAGAAAATGGAAGACATTGTTGTTGAGGAGGGAGTAGAAAGAACAATTGTATTCCCTGAACTAAAGGCTTTGGAACTTCAGTATATGCCTAACCTTAGAACATTTTATGGAGGCATCTGTCCAGTTAAATTGCCTTTTCTGGAATCTTTGAAGCTTAATCAGTGCAGCAAGATGGAATCTTTCTCTAACAAGTCACCAGAGACGCCAATACTTGAGAGAGTACAAATAAATGGAAGTTCATATCCATTACTGGACAATCTCAATTCAACTATGCAAGTGGTAAGATTTCTTTAATTGATTATCAATATTGTTCAAATGATACATCTTGACGTTCTATGTAAATGTATTTATGGAAATTTAAGGCCTGTTGAAATAAGCGGATGTTCTATATAATGATACATCTTGACGTTCTTTTGAATAATAGACGTATTGGTGTCTAGTCGGATGTTCATACTAAAATATTATTTTTTAGTTAATTCTAATATAATAAATTTTTATTAAAAATACATAATTTTTAAGTATTTTATCTTGATCCAGAGTATCTAAGTCCCTTATTTTGTATGTTTTGAAGCACATTGTTTCTCGATGTAGAATACGAAATGAGACTTTAATAGTGAGGACACTATGATATATAGTAGTTTTATAAAATGAGTAATATTTGAGTTACAAAAGTTCAACTATCATTGTTTGAAATATCTGTATCCCGGAAAATGTGTTAAAACATTCGGTCTAGGCAGTGCTTATACAGCAACAAATCCAAATGCCCTGGGACCTAAAGTGGGGTGACAACCCTCAAACTAGTGCATAGGTGATAGCGTGTAGATGGGGCTTAGACAGGGATTCTTAAAACACCGAGTTCAATACTCAAAACAAAGTACAGACCCAGTACAAGGCACCAAGTCTGCTCCGTGTCTTGCAGGTTCTCCTACACCTTCATAGATTCAAACACCACCACTTTGATTACAAGGCTTTCTCAGTCTTCAAATGGGACAAGATTTCAGCCATATCCCCTAAGCATTTGAATAAAATGATAATGATCGGTTAATACAGAGCAATGATTTTTTCCTTTCATTACGAAGTTAAGAAATTCTCAAATTGTATTATGTTGGCCCCGAGTAGGCCAGAAAGGACTAGAGGGGTGAATAGGACTTTTAAAACTTGTAAGAAGTGTTCCCAAAAATTCTTTGCAGAGATAAAATAGTTAGTCCAGAAACACGAGTTTCACAAATGCGGAATAAGTAGATAGAGTAAAACTTGCGAGTATAATAGCTTTGCTTGGATAAAATAACTACTTCAAATGTAAATCACAGATGAAAAAGTGCAAGTAAAGAGATAGAAGAGATAGAGACAGAGAGAATATGCACATAAGAGATTTTATATTGGTCGGGGAAACCTTCACTTGGTCCAGTCCCCAAGTCAACGATTTGAGATTTTCCACTACTTTTGTTTCTCTTACGGGCCGAAAACAAGCTTAAGTGATACTTTTTCAGGTCAAGTATCTAAACCTTACAACCGGATGATTTTTCCAAGTAAGCTTAAGGATCAAACTTTTGGTGAATTTTTTTGTAATAAAACAACTAATTGTTTTTTCACAAACTTAACAACCAAACTTTGGTGATTGATTTTATAAGAAACAACTAAAACTTCTATGGGTCCTTTTTCACAAACTAAATAACCCAACTTTGGATCTTTGCCAAGTATCCCTTAACAAATATCTGTTTTGTCTTTTAATTGGAAGGTTTCACTAATCAATGAGGACCGAATAAAGGATACGGAAGCATATTGTGAATTTTCTTCTAGATTGATCAACACAAGGTTGGTTGGTTTGGGGAAACTCAAAATTGCATTTTGTGATTTACTAGAAGTTATATTTTCATTCAACCGAAATCCTGCTAGTATCGGAGAGTTTAGCTTGAAAGAGTTGAATAGCCTACAAAACCTAATGCACATATGGTTTTCCATTCCACAATATATCACAGGCTTTCAGAATTTGCAACTTCTAGTTGTATTTGTATGCAATTGACAGTGGAAACACATTTTTATTTATGACAGAATCTTATGTGTATTTGTCTCAATTTAGTAAACCAAAACTGTGTCCTACTCGTACCGTGCAATATTTGTTTCATATTAGATAACATCGACAAATGGAGACAATTCAAGGAAATGAACGGACGGTGAGATGCAATCTCTTCCACATCCAATATATCAACCAAATGTTCTAGATCATCACATTGAGTAACTAACATCCTCTTCAATTGCGCAAAACAGTAGTTTTCTGACTGAGCCACGACATAGTATATATTCTTCAGATTTCTCACTCTTATCAAACTCAAGTCAACAGTCTACACAACAAATCACAAATGCCATTGTCTTTGATACCAATTGCATCACCAGTGAGTTTTAAAATAAGAATGAACCAAAATATTCAAAGTAGAAAAGACAATTATTTAATAAAATACTTTAAAAAGTCAATGATTGTTATTGGAGTAGAATCAGCGTATGGTAGAATGAATCCTCTGTCGTTTCATGCTATTGACGATGTTGCACATAATTTTTCTTTTTACGATAATTAATTTTTTCTTCTGGTAAACTTGACGATATTTATTTAACAACAGTGAAAGCATTTACGTAACGCGTCTAGTATTTGTGGTTGACTACTACAATATCAAGTTGCGTCTTTTACTGGCTTGTTCTTCAGTGGACTCTTGTTTGTCAATTTCTGATTCATCAATTATTTCTCTATTCACTTACTTAGCATTCTTTCTCCCTCGCTTTAGGTATGTCTCTGCATCTGTTTTGAACTCGATTTGCTTCAACATTTTATCAAATTTGATCTTATCTCTTTTCCCTCTCATAATTAATTACTGCATCCAATCCTCTTCATTCTTCTCTCCTATTTAACTCCAAACTGCGATTTTACATTTCGGATTTCTTTCCTGCTGGCTTTTGAAGTGATCTATCTCTAAACCTTACCTGATCCTCAACACATACCTTAAAACCGAGCTCTAGTTTTGAGTACAAATTGTACAGGATTGATATACCTTTCTTCTTTTTCTTTCATTTTTCTAATCGTTACTTCCATAATTTCCATTCTCTAAATTTCTTTTTTTATCCTTTTCATTGAGTTGCTGAAGTGTTTTCTCGAGGAAATTTAACTCTTCAATCATAGGCTGAAAAGAAACAAGGCCATGGAACATGTTGAAGGTAAAATCTGAAATCATGATTCGATTAGACAATCAGCAGTGAACTGCTTTTCTTTTTTTTATTTGTTTATATATAGAGAGAGAATAAAATTGAGTTTGGATGGTCAGCTCTAATATTTGTGCTTCCTTCTTTCCTTTTCTCTATGCTATGTTTTCTAGCCCCCTCAAACGGACTTCCAACCAAGCTGAAGTTTACTCCCATGTAGAAGCGGAAGGTGAAATCAGAAAGTTAAATTTCTAGATAAACCTTAATTTAAGATTGGATATTGCAAGCCAGTAATTAAGTATGTTTGGTTAGTTTATAGAATATATTTGATTAAAGATATATTAACCATTCAGATATGAATCAAATGGAAAGGCCGACTAGTTATCGGTGTGGTGGCTTACCACTTGGAACAGACTTATGTCTTTTGATTTGTAGTATATTTCCTGAACACTCCAGAATACCAATTGAAGATTTGGTTATATATGTGATGGGCCTAAACTCGTTGGAAGATGTGCATCATGACATGTTCGAAGCAAGATATAGAGTCCATAGCCTCATCCCAATCAATGATGACCAGAAACACACCTGTAAAGTAACTGACCATATAAGGCTCCGTCGCGAGATAGATTACCACGACAACCAGTATGTTAAGATGCTGAAAGGAGCACTTGATTTAGCAAAGTCAACTGCCTCTACACATAAAATGGTATTTCGTCGTGAGGTTGTACAAGAGAGCTGGCCAAAGACAAGCTGGTATAGAGATTGCTATGGACTATCGCTTGTGCTTAGTAAGATCAACGAGTACCCTGTTCATTTGGAATGTCCAAAGCTTGCTTTGCTGCGACTTCAATACGGTGAAGGTTCACGAAACCTTCCTATTGACTTTTTCGATGGAATGAAAGAGCTTCGTGTGCTATCTTTGGACGTCCCATCAATACCACAATCACTTGTCATGTTAAGAAACCTTCGAACATTGTGCATTAAATCAATAAAGCCAGAAGATATGTCTGCAATTGGGGGTCTGACAAATTTAGAATTTCTATCAATTTCTACCTCATGTTTAACAGATATTCCTAAGGAGATGGGACTACTAGTTAATCTGAGATTGCTTGACTTGAGAAAAATGGTCCTGGCATATATTCCACCAGGTGTATTGTCAAAATTGTTGAAACTAGAGGAGTTATATCTACCAATATGCTTCTCAAGATGGGGATGCAGGGCGAAAGAAGAAGAAGACGACGACGACGACGACGACGACGACGATGATGATGATGATGATGAACGGTTTCTTGTGAAAAATGATGCTGAAGAGAGAATCAATGCAGACCTCAGTGAAATAGGAGCCCTTCCGCTAAATGTGTTGCAAATTAATGTACCTAATGCTGTGATTTTGCCTAAAAAGTCGCTAGTCTTCAAAAACATCCGACAATTCAAAATCTTGGTGCCAAGTAATCTTATGTGTCAACTAGTTGGCAAAGGTTCAATCAATGAGCTGCATCTTAGGGGAGATGCATCTGATATTAATGAGAGTGGGATCTGTGATTTGCTGAGTAGAACTGAAGACTTGACTTTGACAAGAGTTACAAATTTGAACAGTGTGAATAATGTGATGTACCGCTTAAAAGACAGTGAGTTTCGACAGTTGAAGAAGTTGATTATTACTGAATGTGAGGAACTAGAGTGCTTATTTGATGACTGGATTCAGTGTGGTACTTTTTGGGGGTTGCGGAGTCTCCATTTATCCATGTTATATAGTTTGAGAGAAATCTTGCATGGAACAAGGACGAAGTCACATTTCGAGTGGTTTATAAACTTGAGACAGATAAACATAAGATTCTGTCATAAATTGAAGTATGTATTTCCGATGTCCATTGCTTCAAAGCTGAAACGTCTTCAAATCATCGAGGTACTTGATTGTAATGAAATGGAGGGTATTTTGTACAGAGATGAAGTGGAAGGTGACATGGGGATTTATTTTGTTGAAGAACTACATTTACATTTACTTCCAAAGCTAGTGGGATTTTTGACTCAAAAACATGTTCCAAATTATCGTATCCGTGATGACACCAACGAATTCTCAGAGATTGACAAGGTAAAAAACACTGATCTTCCATTGCAGTTTGTTAGACATCATGATGTAATAAAAACCATTTTGTGACATATAGCTATATCATATTACTTTACGAGATTATTTTGCTGTTAACGTTTGTTTTTTTTATTTTATTTGCAAGGTTCCACTTATCAAGGACAAGGATGGTCTTAATCATATGGGAAAATATTTTGTATTTGCATCCCAATTGACGACAAAGTTGGTTTTTTTGGACAAACTTAGAATTGCATTTTGTGATGCTGTAGAAGTTATATTTTCCTTGGAGGAAAATCATGATTATTATAGCACTTGGGTGCTTAATTCTTTGAAAGAGTTGGAGTTGTATGGTTTGCGAAATTTGAGGCATATATGGTATCACATTCCAGCATGTATTATTGCCTTTAAGAATCTTCAAGTTTTGATTTTATTTGAATGTCAAAACATATATCTTATCTCTCCACAAGTGGCCAAACATCTGGTTCAACAACAAAAAATACAGATTAGTCGTTGCGAGAAAATGGCAGAAATTGTTTCAAGGGACGATGATGATGAAGAAGCGGAAGCAATTGTGTTTCCTCAGCTGAAGGTTTTGGAACTTCAATATATGCCAAGCATTAGAAATTTTTATGGCGGGATTTGTGCAGTTGAATTGCCTTCATTGTCATTTTTGAAGATGAATCAATGCAGTAAGATGGAATCATTCTGTAATGGGTCACTGAATACGCCGATCCTTAGAAAAGTACAACTAAATGGAAGCCTATGTTCAGTAATGGGAGATCTCAATGCAATTATAAAGCGGTAAATTTTCTTTCCTTGTACATTTTAATACAATGATGATATGATTATGTTAGTTCAATTGCTTAACAAATTCTCCAAGACTGCTGGTGCTAATGTTGAAGCCCTCAATATATTTACAGAGTAATGTATATATTATTAGCTAGCACATACCATGTGTATATAGTATGGATACCGCGTGTATACTGCGAAATAGGATGTTGCTAAAAGTTGACATGTAATTTATAACTAAATTTTGTAATTAATAATTTGACTGCAAACTGCAGTTACAGTGCTAACTGTCATAGTTCAGAATAACATAATTTAGTGTTGGTCAGCAACTAACTCTAATCTAAACACAGCTAAAATATGCATTAAAGTAATTGTTTATACTCTTCACCATCTGACATGGCTTTTGAATATGCAATATGTATTCTGATTTTTATTTGAGTGAATAGCATGTTTACATATATTGTTGGAATCTGGGTGATAGGTGCAATTTATGTCATCAAAGGCTAGGCATTATCGGGTTAAAATCGTTTACATTTGAGCAGATTTTATGAAGTCCTTCTATTATTTCAGGTTTTATGTCGAGGAAGTAGGTCTCCTAGGCGCTGCAAACAAAAAGGAAAAAAACGGAGAAAGGCGGGCTGTAAAGGAGGAGGAAACCAGTGATGACGTCACCAGGAGAGAGGAATTAATATAGTTAGGAAGAAAATATTAGTTCTTTTGGGAAATTATGGGTTGTAACTATTTTTATCTAGTTGTCCACTTAACTACCAAGTGGACATTATTTTATTACCTTCAAGTATAATGGTAATGATGATGGGTTTTGTGTGGCTGCTTTTTGGGCAGCATTACTTGGACTGCAGAGAGCCACGTTGCTCTTTTCTTTTTATGCGGGAAAAGCTTTGGGTATATCCCCTTTGCTCTTTTGTTTTTCTGCCAACTTATATCTATCTAATTACTATTCCTCTTTAATTTTTCTCTCCACTTTTCCTGCCATTTTTACTAAGCTTTAAGTTCTTTTCATTAATGGAGTTTGTTGAGTCATTAATGGAGGACTGTGAGTAGTCTTCTTTCCAGTTCAATCTACCTTATAAAAGGCGGTCTAAGGAGATCTTCCCTCCACTGTAATGTATTGATTCGTTGCTTTATTTGAATGTTTGTGTGAAGAAGGACTTACTTGTTTAACTGAGAATTGATCATTTTTATGCGTAATATTACTTGGTAAGGATTGAAAGGTGACCCATTTAGTGTAGAAGATCTTCATGCACATATTTAACATGATATTGAAAAATGAATGTTGGTATGCCTTGGGTTCTAATCAATGGATGCTTAACCAAACTTAATGCTACTTTGTTGATTGTATGAAGAACTGAAAAGTGATGTATAAACAACTAAGTAAGAAACTAAATTTGCTTAATAGGTGGTTTAGGGAAATCAGGTTAAGAGACCTAGGAACAGAATTATAAAGCAAGGGCTTGCATTGAAAGTAGGGAGGATTGTCTTAGATTGTCAAAAGGGTGGACTGAACTAGAGCTTTCCATTAGTTTCAACTTACTTCTATTTCCTTTGTTGTCCTAACCACTAAAATTAGTCTAATTTATTAATCAAACCCCAAATTCAAGAAAACCTAGTTAACCTTCCTATAGCCCGTTTATCAGGAAAAGAACAAGCTGATGCAAAGACCTCCTTGTCGGATACGATACTCTTGCTTGCCACTTTGCAATTAGACACTAGTATACTTGCTAGGTGTGCTACTTTCTGAGAGCAACAATGTTACAAATACAACAAAGGAAAATATTACATTATTTCAAGACTCAAATGAAATGGGAATTTCTAACGTTTCAAACGATAGTGTCAATTATTTTTCAAAACGCCTAATACATCAACATCTCCTTTAACTTATCCCTAAACATGTATTTGTCCCTTGAACTTTCAAAAGTTTTAAATGAACCCCTGAATTTGCAAAAAAGATCCGTATAACCGGTTCATTCTTTATCTGATCTCTACTATTTTCCATGTATCTTATTGATAAAAGATCGATCACTAATGATACAAAATTATCTTCATACAGGTGTTATTCCACCATCATTATGCAACCTTTCGGAACTCCAAAGGCTGTACTTGAACAACAATAATCTTGAAGGACATATTCCGGATGCAATTGGAAATCTATACGACCTGAAATATATTTACTTCACTAAGAACATGCTTTCAGGAAATTATCAATCTTAGTGATAATTGGTTGTCGGGGACC
>CATIWQ010485051.1:0-10933 GCA_949673415.1 Euphorbia schlechtendalii | reverse complement strand
CTGAATTTTATATGTTCAGAAGAAACTTTTGTGAGTTTTGGCTTTCTTCTGCATGAAATTTCCATTTGAAGTTGAATCATGAAATCTGTTTTTGGGAGTTTTTCAGTTTGCACACTGTTCAGTGTTTTGAGTATAACTTGAACTATATTGATTGGAATTCTATGATTCTTGTGGCATTGAAAAGTTGAGACATATGGCTAGGTATTTTAAGAATTAACTTTTTCTATTTGAAGATGTTTTGATAGAGAAAAATGCAGGGGAAGTCAGGTCACAAAATCTGGAAATTTCTGATAACATGAATGCAAATTTTATTGTGTTTTATTGATATTTAGGGATTGAAAATTTAAAGATTTGAGATCCTTAATACATTTTTTGTGTTGAATTATATTAATAATCATACTAAATTTTTAAGTATTTTTGTGTATTTGTTACCCTTAGTAAACGAGTAGAAAAATGGGTTCAGGTAGATTGGCGCCAATAACGGGGGGTATAGTACTGTACAAACAATTGAAGCTTTGTCTCCGGGGCTTAGTGCCGATACTATGATTACTGATTTCAAGAGCTTCGGCTTTGGGCTTTGTGCCATTATTAAGAGCTTCGGCTTCGGGCCTTGTGCCATTATTAGGAGCTTCGGCTTCGGGCTTTGTGCCGTTATTAGGAGCTTCGGCTTCGGGCTTAATGCCAACCCTGTATCTAATACCATTAACGATGCTTAGTTTATTTCTGGCAATCATTATTTATGGTTATAAGTAAAATATTGAAGATGAGTTTTATATGTTCAAATATGTTTATTGAAATTTTGAAATGTGTTTTCATGATTTATTTAATCTTAAATAAATGGTATTTTGTGTTAAATTCTATGAAATCAGAATTAGTGTACACCACTAAGCAAATTGCTGAGCGTGTAGTTGTTTTCTACACGTAGATTCAGAAGCTCTGTAGATAATGTGAACCAAAGTGGTATAAGTGGACCAGTTTAAAGAGTATAAAAGGGAAAAGACTCAAGGTGGATTATTATTATTTTCATATAACATTTTGGTTTGTAAAATAATGGTATGTACTAGTTAGTGTGAAGAGTGGGAATTGCATTTTGATAATATTTGGGGTTTTTGCATATGAATATTGAAAGCGAATTTATTTAAGTATTAATGTGAAATATGATAAATTGATAAGTTGCTGATAGTTACTGTTACTGTGATACTCTCGATCTGGGGGTGTTACAAACAAGTTACTTAACCTAATGATAAATACATTTAAATTTTTTTCCTTGGATTATATTCATTTATTTCCTTCGTTTAATGACCAATTAATACATAGCTGGTATATTTGAAGCTACAATACTAAAAATTAAAATTTTGTAAATATATTTCAAAAATATGATTTTGTCAATTTTCTTACAAATAAACTGTAATTATATGGTTTAGTTTGTACATTACTTACAAATAAAATTGTAAGTCATAAAAAAAATAAGTCAAATTAGACCTGTTCGTCGGACGGTGTCAGACGAGCTTGGATTGGGTTGACGCCCATTGAGTCCATAACCAATTTTATAGAATTTTTTATTTACACAATGATAATTTTTTTATATAAACATGTGTAAATCTTACTCATAGTTACAATTATACTTAAATATTTTAATATAAATTTTGTCTTTTTATAGTTTAGTTTAAAAATATAAAATAATTATAATATATAAAATTAATTTCTATTAGCCAAACTCTGGAAGTTATACAAAAGAGGTTTTTAGGTAAATGCTTAAAATACTATATATGAATTTCACCAAATTTTTATCAAATTATAAAAAAATCACTCTCAAGTTTCAATTTTACATTATTATGTAAATACTGTTTCAAATTTTTTTACGCTCTAGATAGATAACTGGTATATTTAAGTTTATAACAGATGTGTCAAAGATATATAGCATGTATATAATAACTATATATAATAGACATATAACAAAAATAAAACATATATGCATATAATGTAAAGTCAAAACATAAGAGCGTAAAAATATAAAATCAGAACATAAAAAACATAAAAAAGTAAAATGAATTCTTAAGAATATATTTTTGTAAATAGTAAACTAAAACAAGAATAAAATCGACAATTTCCCTATACAAAATCCAATCCCATCACATAAGGCTTAGTGGGCTTGGACCAGGATTAATTAGAAAAACAACTGTATGGAGTGGGATCAGACCAAGCCCAACCGGTAGTTGGGCCCGCGAATAAGCTTACTAAGCAATAAAAATACATATTTATTGAAAAAGAAAATTACATATCAGTATTTGTCCTTATTTTATAGCTTGAGAAAAAGGAGGGGAAGTTATGGAAATGTATACAAAAAAATTTTATTGATGCTTTTATGAGGAAAAAATTATATATTTTGCTTTTTATGGAAATAATGCTGTTATTTTTTTGTGTGAAAAGTTTTTAACGGTTTGTTCTTATATCTGGTACAAGACTATAGCTTAAAACAAGTATAAAGCATTCGAATGATGATTTTTACGAGTATATCGAATGTAATTACAAAAACTAATGAAAAATAAGTTGTATAGTGACCTTATACCACTCATATACCAAGTGTAAGAGAAGGTCTTATACTAGGTATAAGATCATACCACAAAAAATATAATTTGAAAACATTTGTCGTAGAAAACAAAAACAACAAAATATTTTTTATAATAAAAATAAACTTTTCAAGTATTTTGTTGTGTTACCCGGAAAAAGAATTCTAATGAAAAGGACAAAAAAATCTGATTCTACAACTTGGTATTGAAGGGTTTTTCCTGGTTCTAAAAACCAAGCTCTTGAAAAAACATCCATTTTTCAAGCTCGAATTCCAACAATGTTGAAGCTCATTTCCACTTCTTCTGCTCGCCATTTCCGCTCTCGTTTTTCATCTTTTTGCTCAGGTTCTTCGAGCTACGGAGAGGAAGCGCAAGTGAAATCGGCCGCTGAAAGCAATGCAACCTCACTGACGGTTAGCGCTATACAGTTTTTGTTTTGTTTGGTTACTAAGAAGTTGAAGGAAAATATCATTAACAATGGAGGATCTATGTGTTTTTGGGCGTTTGTGATGTCGATCACAACACTGATTTGATTTTTCTTGATTTGTTTAACAGGCTTTGGTCTTTCCATTTCTACATAGACCTCTATTTCCTGGTTTTCACAAGCAATTATATATTGAGGTATGCGAGTATTTCCATATTAAATAATTTATGTAGTTGAATTAGAAATTTCATTTCACATGTGGTATGCTTTTGTATCATCGGAATTATATGTCTATCTGACGAGGTTTGTCAGTTGCTGATAGCATAGCGTAATATATTTGCTTACTGATTTGATTAGTTATTGAATTGTTAGTACTGATGCATTGCTTTTGTTGTTAATTTTATTTTAGGACCTTGTTTTATTGGCAGCTTTGCAAGATATTAAACTCCATGGGAGGAAAGACGTTTGTTGTGGTACCTTTCTAGTAAAAGACGATCATGTAAAGGACCCTAATATGAGTATATGCCCTGTATGTGGGGAATTGTATGGTCCAACAGGAAAAGATACATTCCCTCATCTTCACAAAGTTGGCACACTAGCCAAGGTGCTCAAATTTGTTTGCAGCTCTGCAGTCTCTAGTTGTGTTGTTGTTTCTCATGAAATATCTGCCGCCTTTTTCTTTATAATGATTTCGTTTATGATTGCTGTATCAGATTATAGACCTTAGCGATTTGGAACATCCAGCCATCCTTAGTATTCGACGTGTTCGAATTACTGAGATGGTGAGTATCGATATCTTTTAATTCTCATTTAGCATGTTGGTCTTCACTGCAAATCTGGTTTTAAATGATCAATCTTATGTTGCTGAAACTATTATAACATCTGTACAGGTTAGTGGTTATCCTTTTGTGGTGAAAGTTGAAGTTCTTGAGGTCTGATATATATTATATCCGCTAATAATATTTGACTTTTGGTCGCTTTCTTCTCATGGATTTGGTTTCTCACTTGGCAAGACAAACCATATGAGGATAATAATGCCTTGAAGGCAACAGCTACTGAGGTCATGTCAACCTTAGCCGATGTTATGAAGATAACTAATCTCAGGATTCACCATCCTACCACAATGAATAAGGTTTATTTATGTTCCAAATTGTTTTGATTCTTTGAGTAGTACTAATAGGTCATAGAAAGACTTTCTTTCTTGACTTATGTCATCATTCACAGTGCATTATGTAGTCTGGTGGGCAATTTTGTGCTATTATATTGCTCTGGGTTGTCACCTTCATCCAAAATCATTATAAACGTCGAATGTGATGCCTTCTTGAGGCTTCTTTACTATATTTCTCATTCTTCAATCTTTATTCATATCAAAGTTAAGTTATTTTATTTGCAAGAACTGACTGAAACTTCCCTTAAGTAAATTGAGAAGTCTCTTTTTGCAAGTATGTTTGTTTGAGGGTTCCTTTGTGGTTAACTAAGTGTTTCAGTGTCTTTTGATTTTGTACTCTATTTAATGCAGCATACCGGTGAATTCAATTACTCAAGAATGGCTGAATTTGGAGCTGCAATGTCTGGAGCAAGCAAATCGATGTGCCAAAAAGTACTTGAAAAGCTGGATGTAAGTAGTTAGATGCTAGTGTGTTAGTTATATGATACAAGTATCATACAGTTCATTTTTTAGTCTAGTACAACTTCATGAATTATTTAATAACATTTCGATTTCGATGTTGAAATAACGATTTTGGCCTATGATCGAGTTTTATCGACCCATGACCATGAGTCAAAAGTGATGTCATTTACCTGAATTTGACATGTAGGATCCACAATGGGATCGTGTTAATTAAACTGTCCACATGCGAGAATTGGTGGTTAAAAGAAGTTGAATGAAGTGATGTTGTTTCTAACGCTTGTCAGTAACGGCAAACAGTGTACACTTGGAAACAATTTCAAGGTCTCCATAGTGCCAAAAGTATCATTTTGACTCTTCATGTGTAGAAATTTCAATCAAGTGTAACTAATATGTTGTAACTATGATTTAATTTTTCATCCGATCGATGTTAAATCTCAGGTGCATAAAAGATTGAATCTCACACTGGAGCTATTGAAGAAAGATCTGAAGATTAGCAAGCTACAGGTACAATAAAATTCTTTCCTTTGATCTATCTATGCATCATATGTAGAATTCATCTATAAGTCTCATTAACTATCGTTTACGAAAAAGTTACTAAAAAATTTTATGCTTTAGGAATCAGTTGGAAAAGCTGCTGAGGAAAAGATTAGAAGGGAAAGGAAAAAGTAGCACTTTAATTTTGCAGAAAGAAAAGTTTGACCATGGTGGGTATTTTGACTTGCAAATAGCTAAATTACTAACTAAGGCCTTGTAATTTGAACTTCATTAGATATGAGGGTCATATAAAGTATTTTGGATATATAGCTAGGATTTGATATAGGCAATCTTTTTGTAAATGCCCACTCTTTTGGGTTCAATAGTGTAATCAAACCTACTTTTACTTAAATTTGTTTGTTAAATATAATTAGGACTCTTATGGGTTATATCATCGGGATGAAATCAAAGAATTACATATTATATTTGTTCCGTTACATGCCAGTGGGAGATGTTGAATTTTAGACCCAATTCACCCGTATCAGTACGGGTGCTATCAAATTCGGTATTAACTTTAGACATATATCTATATTAGTACACGTTTAGACTAAAGTGAACTATATGCATGAGTACAAAATCTTTGCCGATGGCAAAGTCCTGTATATACATGCATTATATGCATGTATTGAGTGGGGGATAAGGCAGAGTTAAGTCTCTGCTCTTCCTCTCTTTGTCTCTGTTTTGCTTTAGTTTGCGAATTATGTAACTTTTTTTTAGCATGTAGCTAGTTATCGACTGGTAATATGTAGTTATCAATCATACTTTTTCCGCTATGTTTTCTGAAGGCATTTTATACACTGAAAAGAGTATTTAATTGTCTTTTACTCTATATATAATATAATGTTATTATATTCCTACAATGGTAAACTGTAAACTATAAGAAATAGTAAAAAATGTTAGTAAAGTATAATAAATCATGAGTGAACGAAGCAAGGATCATAGAGTGACTATGACTCGTTTGGTTAGTGTAATAATACAGAATGGAATAAAAAATTAATGTAAAAATATCAAATATGATACAAGACTCCGACGTTGAAGAGAATAATTCTTTCTAATTACCATAGGAATCACAGAATAATTGTTCTTCTTTGAAATGAAGAAGTAGCTAATCCGCGATTCCCATGAAAACTAGGAAGAGTTATTCCCTCCAACGTCGGACTTATGTATTATATTTGATGTTTTTACATTCATTTTATATTCTACATTATTCCGCCAACTAAACGAACCCCTGTATTTTTTGAAATGAAGCAATAATAACTTTTAATTAAAATTACATTTATGTATTTTAAGTTTAATAACTGTAGTATAAAGCTTAAAATCCTAAAATTTATTTGTAAACACTTAATCAAATTAAGTATATAGTATAATAATATGTGTTTTTATGATGTTGAAAATAAATCAAAGAAATATCAACAGTCATAATAAACATTCACCGTGTATCATAGTTCAACGTGAATAAATCAAAATCACTGATATTTTTTGTCAAAATCAATCACGAAACTTTACACAATTTACATTGTCAACTAAATTATAATATACACTAATATAATGGAAAATTAATTTTACCAATCATACATAGTCTGAGTGGTACATCTACAAAATAGATATGGTGATCAGGATTCGTATCCTAGATAAATTAGCAAAATTAAAGTAGGCTACTTAACCTAATTATAAGGGGATATAAAATTCTTAATCTTTGGGATTTATTATTTTTTTTCTCTTTCGTTTAATGTTAAATTGATACATAGCTGATATTTGAAAACTAGAATTAGGGGTGTTTATTGTTTGGTTCAGTTCAATAACCGGATCAAATACACACCGAAAATCGAATAGATGAAAAAATAAAAACCGAAACCGAACCGAAGTAGATAAGTAACTGAAACCGAATCAAATTATTTGGTTTGGTTGGTTCGGTCCATTTAACCGATTTATTTTGTTTGTTGTTTTTATTTTCTTGTTAAAATATATTTATTTTATATATAATTATCACTATCACTTTCATTATATACATAATTCACATATATATCTCACATTTTCAATAAAGTGCAATAAAAATTACTATTATCTAAAATAAAACAGATGATATAAGATATATTAATCACTCATTATTTTAATGTATATAATTCATAAAATAAAAAAATTAAACTTCAAAAGTAGTAAAATGAAATAATAGTGTTTTAAGAACAATACATAGTGATGATGTTACTATAACAAACTTAATGAGACTTTTTAGATTAAAATTTTATATGTTTGATTAATTTGTTAGATATATTGAAATAATCGGTTGGCGTAGTTATTTCTATATTAAAACTGAATTAATCGAATTAACCGAAAATGAGTAAAAACCGAAATTGAACTGTTTTGAACGAAAACCGAACCAAATAAATCAAATTCCATTGGTTCGATGGTTATTTTGGTTAGGTTCGATTTTTGAAAACCCTAGCTACAATACTAAAAGTAATAATTTTGTAAATATTTCAAAAAATATATAATTTTGACATTTTTCATAAAAATAAACTATAATCATAACGTTTAATTCATACATTACTGCAAATCAACCTGTAAGCCATAAAATACGTCAACTAAACTAAGCAATAAAAAAACCATATTTATATTAAAAAGAAAATTACATAGTACTAGCATTTGTCCTGATTTTATAATTCGTGATAAATAAAAGCGTCATAAAGAAAAAGACAAAAAAATTACGGTTACAACTTGATCCTGAGGTTGAAAGGTTTTTCTTGATTCTGTAACTTGGTCCCCAAGGGGCTTTCCTGATTCTCCAAAACTCAGCTTTTTCACAAAATCCTCCATTTTTTCAAGTTCTGGTTACAACAATGTTGAAGCTCATTTCCTCTTTTTCGGCTCGCTATTTTTCCTCTTCCACCACTCGCATTATTCGCAGGGCATAATTTTGCTCGGATTCTTCGAGCAATGGCGAGGAAGCAGAGGTAAAATCGGCCGCTTACAGTTCCGATTCCAGCTATGAAACCTCACATACGGTTAGTGCGATGCAATTATTTTTCATTTAGCATTCTGTTTGGTACTGGGAAGTTGAATGAACAAATAATAAATAATCGAGGAGCAGTGTTTTTATTTTGGGCTTTTGTACTGTTGATCTTCATTTTTTTAATAATATGTATTTCACTGTTTCCAACTAAAAAAACTCAATTGATTTGACTCCGTTGTATACTGATTGCAACACTGGCATGATTTTTCATGATTTTTTAACAGGTTTTGGTTATTCCTTTCTATACAGACCTCTATTTCCTGGTTTTCACAATAAACTAGTTATTCAGGTATGCAAGTGTTTTCATCTTATATAAGTTATGAAGTTGAATGTATGCTCTTAATCATTGGAGCTATAGATCTAATACTTATTTTTTTGTAAGTAGTTATGCATTGCTTTTGTTGTTTATTGTATTTTAGGATCCTATTTTATTTTCAGCTTTGCGAGATGTCAAACTCCATGGGAAGAAAGACGTTTTCTGTGGTACCTTCCTATTAACAGATGATTATGAAAACCACCCTGATGTGACAATATGTCCTGAATCTGGGGAAAAGATGTATTCCCTTATCTTCACAAAGTTGGCACACTACCTAAGGTGCTCAATTTTGTTTGCAACTCTGTAGTCTGTTGTTGTGTTGTTGTTTCTCGTGAAATCCCAGACGCTTTTTTCTTTATGATAAAGTAATGGCGAGAAAGTATAAGCTGCTAAGTCCATTTCATTTATGATTGCTATATCAGATAATAGACATTAGCAATTTGGAACATCCAATCATCATTGGTGTTCGGGGTGTTAGAATAACTGAGATGGTGAGCAAAAAATATCTTTTGATTATTCTCTTTCAGCATATGGGTCTCAACTTCTTCTTTCTTGACTCCAAATCTGCATGTTTTATTTTTCAAATAATTGAATCTTCTGTTGCTGAAACTATCATGACATCTATGCAGGTTTGTAAGTATCCTCTTGTGGTGAAAGTTGAAGTTCTTGAGGTCTGATATATTATATCCGTTAACAGAATTTAACTATTGGTTATTTTCTCTGTTAATGCCCTTCCAATTCAAAGATTTACTTTCTCACTTTGCAGGACAAATCGTATGAGGATATTAATGCCTTGAAGGCAACATCTACTGAGGTCATGTCAACCTTAGCAGATGTTATGAAGATAAGTAATCTCAGGACTCACCGTTTAACCACAATGGATAAGGTTTATTTTTGTTCCAGATTGTTCAAATTCTTGTATGTAACTTTTTTGTAATGTAATGGGATGTCTTTTGTTTATTATATATCTTGTTCGTCGATCTTTATTCAAATGAAAGTAGAGTTATTGGCAAGAAGAGACTGAAGCTTCCCCTCTTATGAATCGAAAAGTGCATTTTGCAGGTGTTTTAAACATACATCCCCACGTTTGTTTGAGGGTGTTTCCTTTGTGGTTAGCTAAGTGTTTTGGTGTCTTCTTTCTTTAATTATGTCATCCTTCACAGTGCATTATGTATTCTGGTGTTCAATTTTGTTCTATTATATTGCTCTTTAGGTTTAATGGGTTGTATTCCTCATCCAAAATCATTATAAACGTCACATGTGATGCCTTCTGGAGGATTAGTTTACTACATATCTTGTTCTTTAATCTTTATTCAAATCAAATTTGAGTTATATGCAAGAACTGGCTGAAACTTCTCTTTTGTAAATTGAAAAGTCGCGTTTTGCAAGTGTCTCAAACTGACATGCATCCCCATGTTTGTTTGAGGGTTCCTTTGTAGGTAACTAAGTGTTTTAGTGTCTTAATAGGCTTTTTCTATTCGGTCCAGAAATTCCTTCTCTTTTTGTTTAATGCAGCAGTCTGGTGAATTCAACTACTCAAGATTGGCTGATTTTGGAGCGGCAATGTCTAGTGCAAGCAAATCAATGTGCCAAAAAGTGCTTGAAGAGCTAGATGTGAGTAATTAGATGCTAGAGTGTTTTACGTTTAGTATAACTTCATGCGTTATTTGATAACACTTTGATCGGGTGGAAAATTCGATGCTGAAATAAGGGTTTTGGCCTATGAACTTGTCGAACCGTCAAGTTTTATCGGCCCATGTGTCAAAAATAATGTCATGTCGCCCTTTTACCAAATTTGACAAGTAGGATCCACAATGGGCTTGTATTATTTAAACTTTCCACATGTAAGAATCGGTTGAAAGAAGTTGAAGGAATTTCGCTAGGGATTTCCGGGAAAAATCATCAGTTTAACAGTGTTACTATTGAAAACAATTTCAAGGTCTTCATAGCGCCAAAAGTATCAATTTGCCAAGATTTTTGACTCTTCACGTAAAGAAAATTCACTCAAGTGTAACTAATATGCTGCAACTATGATTTAAGTTTTCATCTGTTGTCAAATGTCAAGTGAATAAAAGATTGAATCTCACACTGGAGCTATAAAAGAAAGATTTGAGGATTAGCAAGCTTCAGGTACAGTAAATATATTCTTTGGCATGTGCATCTAGGACTAGGGTTGTAAATGTGTGAAAATTCTCTAGCCCAATGGAGGTATGTCCCAATTGGGATGAGAAATCATTGATGAGAATACTCACGTGTGGGGATAAAGATTATTTTAGTCCTAAATTCTTAACATGACGGGGATAATATTTTCTAACCCGATAAACACCTGTAACTTTCAATTTATGACTTTACAAAAATTCACGAATAATCATAATATGATAAAATATAAGAATATGATGCTTATACTTCTTATTTCTTGTATGCTGTCAAATAATGACAATATAAATAT
>CATIWQ010485039.1:0-16809 GCA_949673415.1 Euphorbia schlechtendalii | reverse complement strand
TATATATATTTTAGAGAACATAAGAGATTTAAGGATCAACAGAGTGTTTCAATCCCTTAACTTCATATTCATGGATGAAATCTAATTTAACAACTTCTTGGATGCAAGCTTCAATCAAGTCAAGTTTCATGCATATATCTTCATCCATTGGATATATATCAGCCTTATCCATGTTAAATTCAACATTATCGTTACCTATCCTTAACTTAATTTTTCCTTCCGACACATCTATCAATGTTTTGCCAGTATGCATAAAAGGTCTTCCTAGGATTATAGGGAACTTTTCATCATATGCAAAATCTAGCACAACAAAATCTGTTGGAAAAACAAATTTATCCACTTTTACTAGCACATCTTTTATTATGCCATAAGGATGTTTATTAGACTGGTCGGCCAATTGCAAAACCATATTTGTGCTTTTAACTTCATCATCAAGCTTCAACTCTTTGAAGATTAATAAAGGCATAAGATTTATACTAGCCCCAAGATGACATAAACATTTTGAAAATGAAATGTTTCCAAGTTTACACAGTATTGTGAAACTTCCCACATCTTTAAGTTTAGTAGGCATTGTAGTAGTTATTATTTTTCTACAATCTTCGGTTAAAGATACTTTTGATATTCCTTCTAAACTAAGCTTACAAGATAAAAGTTCCTTAATAAACTTACCGTAATTTGGAATTTGTGTAATGGCTTCAATGAATAAAAGATTAATTTCGAGACCTCTAAGTTTGTTGATGAACTCGATGAATTGTTTATCCTCATTCTTCTTCTTCATTCTTTGTGGAAATGGTGGTTGAGGTGGATTAACCTTTCCAGATTTAGATTGTTCATCCTCTCCTGCTTTATCATTTGATTAACTCAGATATTCTTCTAGTACTTCAACAACATCATTAGCAAGAATACCCGAAGGATTTGGTTTGTCTAGTAATTTACCACTATGAAGGGCTATAGCATGCACATTTTCCTTATGATTTCCTTTTGTGTTACTAGGTAAATTGCCTTTTCATCTAGATGGAATAACACTCGCTAATTGACCAACTTGTATCTCCAAATTATGAAAGGAAGATGATTGATTCTTAAACATTTAATCCATCTTATTTTCTAACTTTTTGTAACATTCTTCAGACTCTGATTGCTTATTACAAACTCCTTCCAGAAATTTATCTATTTTATTTGTTAATTTCCCTATTCTATCATTAACTTGGTAATTCTTTTGTTGATTATCACCATACTTCCAATTATAATTATTTCCATTATTACTATAAGAATTCCCTTGACTTTGAACATAACTTAATTGCTCCCCTACAATTGGGTTAAAGTTACACTCAAAAGTAGTGTGTCCAATTTGACACAATTCTCATATATCAAAGGGTTAACCTTATTTATATGCATATTATCTATCTTATGAGATAATGTAGATATTTGCACTTGCATAGTAGAAATAGGGTCTAATTCATTAACCTTTTTAACGGAACTAGAAGATGTAGATATAGCATGCGAATGAGTAGGATTAGTAGTACTTACTTGTGCACTCTCCACTGGCCACATACAATTATTATTTGCCATATCTTCTAAAAGATCAAATGCTTCTTGACTAGTTTTCTTCATAAGAGATCCCATAGCCATAGCATCAATTGCTCCTCTTATTGCATGATTTATTCCATTGTAGAAAGTTTGCAGAATCATATTCTAGGGTAAACCATGATGAGGACAAACTCTCTAAAATTCCTTATAATGTCCCTGGGCTTTGTACAATGATTCACTATCATTTTGGCTAAAAAAAGTGATTTCTTTAATGAGTCTTGCGGTTTTGGCTAAGAGTAAATATTTAGTTAGAAAGGCTTGGACTAATTGATTCCAAGTGGTGATTGAATTTGGGGATAATGAATTCAACCAAACTTTTTCTTTATCATGGAGAGTAAATGGAAATAAGTGAAGTTTAACTGCTTCTTCAAGAACATTGTTCATTTTGAATGTATCACAAACTTCTAGAAAGTTTGCAATGTGAGCATTCAAATTTTCATTGGGTAGGCCATAATATTGCACATTATTGCTGATCATTTGAAGCAATACTAGCTTGATTTCAAACTGATTTGCATTAATGGGTGGTCTAGCAATTCCCTGATTGTTACCATTGATGGTCAGAACAACATAATCCATGAGCCTTGGTTGAGGTTGATCAGCATTTTGTTATTCTTCAGCCATCCTTCTTTTTTATTTCTTATTTTTCCATTTCCTTATCCTACCAAATAATTCTATTTCTGATTCGAAAGATGCCAAACTTTCTCCTGAACTACGCATACTTGGCATGCACACGCTAGAAAGAAAACTCAATGAATAAGCAAGAAAAATATGTTAATTACAAAATATAAATACTTAAAAATTAAAAAAAATTAAATTAAATTAATCTATTGACAACTAAATTTAATTGTCTATTCTCTGGTAATTTAATCTCTGAGAACGCACTTGCCTTCCATAGTAACGGTGCCAAAAACTTGATTGCACGGTTTTGACTATACTGATTTAGAGGGCTTATATTCAGTGATAAAGCCAAAAACCTTGTTCCCTACTTTTCTACCGATAAGATAAAAGTTCAAAATACGAACAGGTGTTGTCAATAACACTTATCAAAATAGAAAAATGTTGACCACTGAAAGTATACAGTTTCGATGTAGTTTTAAAAGATATCGTTCCCCCAAGGAAGGGATTCGGTTCTAAAGACCAACTAGAGTTACGGGGTAAATGAAATTAGGTAATTTTGACTGGAGGGTTTGGATGATAGATTGATGAATAGATAGATGTATGAACAAACTAGAGAAGATGAAAAATATATAGATATTCCCTAAGAACAAGTTTAGCAGAGAAAAACATGAAAAATCATCAAGAATATTTCGTACACTAGATAACTTGAACAAATACGATTCTAGATTCCCTAATATTCAATAATTCACCGCAGAGTAACACATGAGACAACTTTTCTAAGTATAGGGTAAATGAATTATAACACTTATAAGAAACTGGATAACTATAATAGTATGCTTGGTATGGGTCGCTCTCACATAGCCATATTTAGCAAGTTACCATAAAAAAATGTTGGCTCACTAAACAACATTATAATCACATATCTAGTGATTATACACAATCTTGTTAACCCTGAAATCACTCTTAAAGTTAACTCGAAAGCATATAACTTGATTAATATAAACGATGCAAGATGAATTACTCGTTATGACACAAGACATATCATAAACTTCGAAATAGAAAGTATAAGCAGAAAAAAAAGTAATGTTGTAATGTATGCAAGTGAAAGCTAAAGTCGATCATACTGTATCCACTCTTTAATGGGAGTCGTTAATTCCCTCAATTCCTACATCTACTTTGAATTCATTCTCAACTAGTACAAAACCTCCGCTAGGATGCTATTCTTTGTGAATTTCGAATAAAATAATGTTGAAGAACAAAAACTTTTATTGATAAGTGCTTTGCAATTACACTAGTACAACAAATGCTCGAATTTGTGTAGAAATATAGTGATCAAAATAGGAATCAAATCACTTATACATTTTTCTCCCTAAGACTTTGAATGTAACGAAATCTAGATATTTTCACTCTCTACCTATACACGCATGCTATCATTCAATGCCTTCTATTCATGCCAAAACACCATGCATGAAATTGGTGTGATTTGACCCCTATTTATAGAGTTTGAAGGGTTGAGTCTATCCAAATGAAGAGTCGTGTCCATTGGCGAAGAGTTGCATCACTTCAATATGATTGCATGCAAAGATTAATCCTCATACACAATGGAAAGGCACCTTTTCATGATTGGTTGACTTCCAAAAGGTGTCTTTTCGGTTGGTAGTTGATGGCGTTTAATGGCAGTTGATCGTTGTTATCTGGAGGTTGGTAGTTGAAAAGAGATAACGTATAACCATCACAAGTCATGATCATGAATCACTAGTCGTGATTGTGAACATGGGTTGGAATTTTTCTATTTATGAAGAGTGACTAGTCGCAACCGTGAATAAGTGTCATGATCGTGAAATGTTGTTTCTTCATGATTCTTCTTTGAAACTTTGCCGATCTTTGACAACTTCGATCCGAAGCTAAATCATTGTGTTCCATGCATCTTTTTGCACCTTTTTCACTCTTTTTCCATAAATTTCCACTTTTGTTCATTTTACTTCCAAGATTTACCTAGCTTCTACATTTGCATAAAAAATAACTACATACCACGTGAAATCTTTTATATGAAGTATAAAATAAAACAAAACCATATCGCTTTATGTTTGAAAATGTCATGATAATAAGTGTAATTATACACTTATCAACAAGTTCCTTTCTTTAATGTTAAAAACTCTTTTCTTTTCGATCGGGAAAACCCCCACGCCCCATCTCACGGGGCCGGTGCCTCATAGCGAACGCGCGGGTTGAACATCATCCACTCACATTTGTCCTCTTTGACTTTCTTAGTCTCCTACTGAGAAGCTTCTTCCCTCGCTTCTTCAAATTTCCTCTTCTTATCCCTCAATCCTTATCCAAGCTCATTTCCTAACATGCTTTGTACTTTAACAATGAATTCTGAGGGAGGAGGAGGTGGAGAAGATTTTGTTACTACTGCTTCTTTTTCATCTAAAATCGCCTTTGCCTTAGCTTCTCTCTAAGCTCGATTCTTAAACTTTAGTTTATTCTTTGGTTGTGCTTGGGCAGGCACAACTACTACCCTTAATTTTACTAGGCTGGCTCTCTTCCTTTGAGCCGCCACCTTAACTCTTGGACTAGCTAGAGTAGGTGATGTTTGAACGAGTTAAGCTGACAAAAGAGCCTCATCCATAATTCTTTCATTAGAGACTCCTAAGTTAGCTATAAAGGAGTCTTCATCCTCCTTAGGGATGTCTACAGGGAAAAAAAATGGTTCTGCCCTATTCTTCTTCAATTTAACTTTCTAGGTCTTGGTGTACCTAGAATGGCGTTAAGAGAACTTCAACTTCTTAAAATGTTGAAAGTCCAGAGTCCTCTACAACGATAGGAGTGAATCTCCACTTTCACCCACAAACTTAGACACATCTAACTACAGTAGTAATAAGGTGACCATAATGGAATAGAGTAGTGACCTTAGTGAGATGATGCAAGATTATCACCGGCCAGTTAAACAGCTTCCCTTCCACCATGTGATACACTATACAATGCTCAAAATTTGTACAGCTATTGAGAGATCCAGTCTTGGTAATTAAGAGCTCGTGGAAAGCTCTTACCCTCCATATCATACTAGAGACGTTGAGTTTTCCTAAGCCATAATCTGTTAGAAGTTCCCAATTTTCTAGAATGGCCACAACTTTTTCATCTCTAATCCTTCTTATCATATTGCCTTTCAAAGGCATGCACAAAATACTATTAATCAACTTAGCTAAAATGAGGTATGAAGTTTTCTCGATCTCAATCATCAAAATATCAAAGAATCCCTCAATTATGTAGAGGTTGGAGTAGAACTTCCTCATCACCTCCTTGATCGCTGGCTCATCAAGGAGTAGACAATTGCTGAGATTTTACTACTTGATACCATGGTGCATAGTCTTATTCTTCAATAGTCCATCATTATCCACTTCGAAAACCAGACCAAAGTCCTTTTCCATTCCTCATTTTACTTGAGTGAACACTGTTCTTGGGGCAATATCACCTTCTTAGTTGAGCCATTGATGTTGATAAACATATTTAGATGAGATTTTCCTTGAAGCATATACTAAAATTTGCCTTGAGATTGTTGAGAAGATACCATTGTAGAGAGATTTTGAGAGAAAAGAAATTAGGGTTCTTAAAGAGTAATTTCTTTGAGAGATCAAATTGTAAGTGAGTTTCTCTCTCCATCTTGCTCTCCCTTATATAGGTTATATCCCTGCAACACAGCACATGTCCTCTCTACAAGCAAAGATCAAATTTAACTGTGGGATAGAATAAGAATCTAACCGACTTAGTTAAACAATGCAGTTTTAGATTAGACGTTTCCAATACAAAAAGACCTTTCAATAAAGTGGTTTTTTTGAGATTTTAACTGGGAAAACATAAACTAATGGAGTTAAGGCAAAAATAAACTTGGTTAAATATGTGTCACCTTATTCCACTCAGCTAAGGTTTTGATCTTGCTTTTCAACACTTAGCTAATTTTTGTGGGATTTTATGAGATTGGGTTCGCCATTCCGATTAGCTCTATGAGAATGTTGAATTGCTTCTTTACTAATGGCTTGGTGAATATATCAGCTTGCTACTCCTTTGAAGGAACATATTCCAATTTCGAATCTCCCCTTAGCACATGATCCCTTATGAAGTGATGTCTTATATTAACATGCTTCATCGTACCATTTGAACTAGATTTTTTGACATTTCATTTGCGCTCTTATTATCACACATAGCTTTGAGACATTTTGACTTTATACCATAATCCTCCTATTGCTGCTTAATCCATAGTAATTGTGCTACGCAATTTCCTCTTACCATGTACCTAGCTTTTACAGTACTCAGGGCAATAGAAGTTTGCTTCTTGCTATACCAAGAGACAGGACATTCTCCAAGGAAATGGCATACTCTAATGGTGCTTCTCCTATTGAATTTTTCCCTTCTATAATTTGCATCTATGTATCCTCTAAGAGTGAATTCTGAGCTATTGGGATACCATAGGCCTACATCAATAGAACCTTGCAAGTACTGGATAATTCTCTTAATAGTTGCTAAGTGAGATTCTCTAGAGTCAGCTTGATAACGTTTTCAATAACATACATAGCATTGAATATCAAGCCTGCTAAGTAGTTAAGTAAAGGAGAGAACCAATAATACCTCTATAAAACTTACTATCTAGAAGCTTATTAGTTTCATCCTTACTCAAGATTGTATCAATGTCCATGGGAGTGTACATTGGCTTCGAAGGCTCTATATCAAATTTCTACAGGACTTCTTTCGCATTTATAGATTGGTTAATGAAGATTACATCTTCACTTTGTTTGATCTGTAGCCTAAGGAAAAATTTGAGCTCTCCCATCATTTACATTTCAAACTCTCTCTTCATCTACTTATTGAACTCCTTGTAAAGATTCTCATCATTTGCTCCAAATATGATATCATCCACATAAATTTATACTAGCAACACATCTTCCTTCCTTTGCTTGATAAATAAAGTTATATTTGCTTTTCCTCTTTCATAGCCTTTGCTGAGTAGGAAGTTGGTCAGTCTTTCATACCAAGCACGAGGTGCTTGCTTTAATCCATAAAGAGCTTTCTTCAGTTTGAAAACATGCTCAGGATTCTTCACATCTTCAAAGCCTGGGGGCTAGCGCACATATAATTCCTCTTGAATGAAGCAATTTAAGAAGCACTCTTGATATCGATTTGAAAAAGTTTGAAATTCATATAGGATGAAAAAGTTTAGAGAATCCTAATTGCTTCAAGAAGAGATCAAGGTGCATAGGTTTCATCATAGTTAATTCATTCTTGCTGGTTGTATCCTTGATTAACAAGCTTGGCCTTGTTTCTAACAACAACGCCATCTTCATCAAACTTGTTCTTGAAACCCATTTGGTGCTGATGATTGATTTCTCTTTAGGCTTAGGAAGTAGATCCCAAAATTCATTACGCTTAAATTGATCCAATTCCTCTTGCATCGCGATCATCTAATAGTCATCTCCTTTCGCATCTTCAAGCTTCTTGGGTTTAATCAATGAGATGAAAACTAGATGGCTCATCATCCTATTAAGCTAACCTCGCATCATCACTAGATTATGAACATCATCTACAATACTTTTGATAAGGTGATTGCAATGAGTTATAATCTCCCTTGGAATACTAAGATATACAATGGGAGTATGTGCATTGGGTTGTTGAGATTAAGGTTGATCTTCTTCTTCATTAAAGTTGATAGATAGATCTTCATCAGCTTTAACTTCCTCAGTTTCTGGCTCTTGTGCTGGGTTGGGAAGCATAGAGAGTGGCATGCTGAGTTGATTATCTGATTGGATTACTCCTTCATCTTCATCAGATGAACATCTATCTGCATTGCTAGTTTCATAAAAATATACATGCATAAACTCCTCTAAATGACTGATTCTCTTAACTTATATTATATATACCCTGCTATTAGTTGATTAACCTAGAAAGATACCTTCGTCAACCTTCAGATCAAACTTACCTAGCTGCTCCTTGGTATCTAATATAAAACAACTACAACCAAAAGATCTGAAATGACCAATCTTATGCTTGCACCCTCGCCAAAGCTCATAGGGTTTTTTCTCTGAAATCGGGGGAATTAAAACTTGATTAAGGATATAACAGGCTGTATTAACATCTTCTCTTTAATAGTACATTAATAAATTGTTATCACTCAGCATGGATCGAGCCATCTCAACTATAGTTCTATTCTTCCTTTTGATAACCTCATTTTGTTGAGGTGTATAATGAGCAAAAAAATTATGGTCAATACCATGCATTGAACAAAATTCTTCGAAATGAAATTTCTCGAATTCATGTCCATGATCACTCCAAATTCTACAAATTTTAGTTCCTAGTTTATTCATATCAGAATACTAAGTTTGACAAAAGACTCAAAGGTTTCATCTTTGCTACTTAGTAAGACTACCCATGTGAATCTCATGAAGTCATCCATTGTTAGACATGATATATGCCCTAGAGGCAATTAGGGGATATATCTTTATTATTCACCAATGTACAAATAGTTTCAGATTATTGTTTATCAATAATAAGGCACCTTTGTTATATATCAATGATTGTTTCTAAATTATATATCTTGATGGAATTATATATATATATATGCTATTAAGTATGTGTATATATTTTTTGATATAATAAAACAAAGTCCGTGACTATTTCATAGTTTGAAAGTGCGAGGACATAGTGGGAGCTATGCAGAGTGAGAACTACACACACGTATTACTATGAAAAGTCTAAATATCCCTAGTCATAGTTTCAGTGAGACTGGACATCAATGAAGCAGGCATACTAGCATTTGTAGGCTTACTCCTTAGATTTGATCCAAGTAGGTGATCTCACGAGTTGAAGGTGGTACCTTGAGTTAACACATGAATGTATTCAAGTAATACATTGGAAAACTGCTATAAGACAGACACTCGGAAATAATTATATCCATGTGTTGGTATCATGTCTTATTACAATTGCAATATGAGTATCCTTAGACTTGAGATATTGGTTACCTTGTGCGGGAGTTTTTATACTTTGGGTCATACTTATTCATAACTTGGTGATCAGGATGATACGGGTGATTACATGTATAGTGATGATCATTCGTTGGTAAGCCGGGTGGTCAAGATGGGATCCATTGCTCCTGATATAGTGATAATAATGGGAGTTGTACCTTAAAGCCTCTTGATAATGTAACACACTCAAAAACCTCTTATCAAAGTATGAGATTGATAGAACAGGTTTCTGGTCAATCTCAGTACATAAAGGAGAGCGGTGTTCTTTGTGAACAAGTCTAATTCCAAGATAACTATGGCTATTACATGAACTAACACTTAATCTAAACTACAAACTGGATGGTACTTAACATGATGGAATGAGTGTATTGTACTGGTTACTATTGTAGAATTGGATCAAGTCACCCGCACATGACATTTTGAGTATTGAGGGATCATACGCCTTTGCTAGAATGCCCATTTGATCGTCTAGAGTTATCGAGTTCTATATTAGTCTATAACACTGAGCCTAAAGGTTCCTACATAGAAAGAATACACCTAAGATTTTATCCTTGTTAAGCCCCTAGCCTACCTTCAGTCCTCAAATTCCTTTCCGAGCTTTAATCCGCTAGTGATTTCTTTCCTTTAATAGGTGGAGAAGCTTTTACAGTGAGTAGACGATTACCAAAAGTCCCTCCTTTCTAACTATCACTCTGAGTGAGTCAGCTTAGGTACCCTTCCTAAATTGACTCACTTAGATAATTTCGAGAATTTAAGAACAGAGGTTTCAACTTACAAAAAATGTTGAATCCTTTATTGTGTAAGCTTAGCTAAGATTCAAAGCCTATCTTATTTCTCTCTAAACAAACAGATTGGAAACTCAGTTGTTTGCTTTTGATTACTTGAGATGGAATTTCCAAACACTGGGATTACTTTAGTAGAGATTCAGCTCTTAATAAATTTGAGGTGATTCACCATGTTTAAATGTCTACTCCAGTCTCTATTTATAGTTGTAGAAGCTGGAAGTAGCCGTTGCAAACTTCTCATCTTGACTTGTTCTTCAAAATCTCTTCTCTTCACAACTTTCAAATCATTCCTTTTATACAGATTTTAGGATGTTTAGAGACATCTATTTCGAACATTGAAGTTCGAGATTAGTCCGTTAATCTTCAATTTATCAATAACTCATTCCTTCAAGCAAATTCGTTTTAGAGAGGAGCGCTCGAGATGTAACGTGGAAGATTGTAGTTGGGTGCTTTACTGATATTGCATAATTGTGCGGAGACACTGGAATATGGCACATGTTAGAAGATAACTTTTTACTTGGACATTTGTGAGGTATCTACAACATTCCATACTGACACCTTTTGATTGTGAGGACCAAATGAATATCCATTTTGATTTCAGCATTTTGTACCTCAAAAGCATCAATGGGAATATTTTGTCTTCATAGAAATAGTTAAACGCACAAGTGTCATAATAAAACTAAGTGTTTCAAGATACTTAGCATTTATCAAAATAAAAACTACTCAGTTAAAACTTAGTTATATTGCATAAACTATCATTTACACAGCCACTCAGCTTTTCCTTCTCTAAACCATAACTTGATTAAGATTCAATAAAACTGAGTTGTTTTCCTCAAAACACACTCAAGTAAAACTTGCCTAATTAAGAGTCTACTTAGTATCTAATTAATTTCACTATCCAATTAATAAGTTTGTTATTTCCCAAACTCTAAGTACTGAGAAGTACTGTTAACTTGGGTTCAAAACTTTTAGTTTCATCTTGAAGAAGTTTAATCATGTAAGGTTGATGTTTTAACTAAACGGATCACATTTGTGTTTTAATTGCAATAGGATTCAAAGTTGAACATATCACATCATATGTTCATATTTAAAATGGTTTGGCAGAACCATTTATTAAACGTCCGCATTTGATTGCTTGATTGATAATTATGCAAATAGATCTTCATATTTTGTGTGAGATATGCAATCTTGCATGTAAAAATTTTTATATCCTTAAAGACCATAAAAAGAAAATTTGATTATTTCACTTACAATAGCTTTTGGTCAAAAACTCGATAATTCTCATCTAAAAGTTTCTAATATGATGTATTTATGCCTATAGCTTCATCTAATGGATCAAAATGAGTCATGAAAAGAGACTAAAAAATTTATGTATCTCTATCAACAAAGTATCTTGAACATTTAAAATGCAATATGTTTACTGCAATATTTACAGATTGTCAATGAAAGCATTTTCTAAAAATTAAGGGGAGAAAGTATAAAGAAAATTTTGGAAAAGCCAATATAATATAATGCTTGATCACCAATTACTATTGAAAACAATAGTGTTATGTAAATATAATATGCCTAAACCATGGATAACCAATTGGTTTACATGATAAATTCCTCAAAATTTGTCAAAAATAAAAATAATATTATTGAGGATTATTGGACCCAGTATGGTGTAAAATAAGTCAAAGGGGGTGAATGACTCTTTTTCAAGTTCAAAGCATGCTTCAAAAGTTAAGAAGAACTTGCTTCTAAAGTCTCTTTTTAGCAATCAAAATTTACTCAGAATCCCCTTTTTCTTTTAGTCATTTGTAAAGCAGTATTAATTTTACTTGATGAATGCAATGACAATCGATCAAGTAGAGTTTAGAGAAATGCAAATGCAAGTTTTTATCTTGGTTCAGCCTTTGCCTAATATAGTCCTTGGAATCTCTGTCCAAGATTTAACCCACTGTGTATTCTTCTTCTGATGAAGAACAAACCACTACAATGCTAGTTGAAGTACCCTCCAACAACCTTAGCAGATATTAAGCTATACCAATATAGAAGTACCCTCCTTGCTGTATCTAATGCTCTGAGCTTTCCACTTATAGAGTATCCTCCTCTTAAGTTTTATAAGCTCCCTCTCACTAACTTATCCCCAAGCTAGTGTTTACAATATTTGAATTAAAGAATAAAGAATGAGTTTCTGAACTTTGTTTTAGTAAAAACATAGATATAAACGAATGTAAAGAAATGTGTTTGCTTTTGGTGAAGATTGCAGTGTTTTGAAAGCTTATCTACACTCTTTGTCTTTTTGATAATTCGGCAACCTTCTTCAATGGAGGAAAACATCCTTTTTATGGAGGGAGAGAATGTTTTCGTTAAACTTGGACAGTTGTTGGAATTCTTCCCGTTGTCTCAGTGAGAGTTTCCATTAGAATTGAGGAAGTCTTAAAAGAATCCGTGCGACACCTGCGAGGAGGATTTTTGATCCCCACACTTGTACAATTATCTACTCTAAGAATAGTAGAAATGTTTATTATCCTTAGTCACCCACAATTTTTTTCCTTTTTTATACAAAGGTACTATGGCGTGCGACGGCATTTAATGCGATGTCAGCCCTATGACATTTAGCGCCAAAACACTAAGTCACCCTTTATACTACTTTTGGAGAGTTTCTCTTTTGTAGAGTGACTCTTTCCTCTAAGGTCTTGAGATTAGTTCCTTCTGAGACTTCTTGGGCTTCTGAACTTAGAACCATCAAAACATAAATTCTTTAACTTAGAATTCAACAATCTCCCTCATTTTGCTAGTTCTGAGTGATATTAAGCACAAAATGAAAAACTTGCTCGCTCCCCCATGATATTGGCCATGTTCTGAGTACCTTTAATCTTCTTTTGGAGATTTGATATATTTAAGTTACACATATAAAGAAGATAGTACAATGTAAAGTTGTACTCAGAGTAGGAATAATAAATCTTTCATTAATGGGAAGAATTACAAAGCTAATTTACAAGTACAGATAAAACAAAATTAGCTATTCTAAGCTATACTACTTCATTTCTTAATTGTTATAGCTTTATACACTTCAGGCCTCTTTCCTTCCTCTTGCTAGTTAATCAAGATAGTAATTGAACATGCATAGATAACAAGGTGGAATTTCAAAAACTTAAAATGAACTTAAGGATCTCCCAAGCATGCCCTGATTGTTATAATCTAGGTTAAAATGCTCCATAGATGCTTTTAGGTTTATAGAACATATAAAAGAAACCTAGCATCTAAAAGATTAAAGCATTACCAATTGATGTACATTTGATCTCTCTTTGGTTGCGGTGTTCCCTTTTGAGCAATTCCGATAGCACTAGCTTCCAAACTAGGAGAGCCTCTATGACTTGATCTACACGGATCTTCATCGACCAAAACTCGAAGTGGTGGAACCCATCGATTAATAGCAGTTGATAGCTTCCAAACTAGGAGAGCCTCTATGACTTGATCTACACGGATCTTCACCGACCAAAACCTTGAAGAGGTAGAACCCGTCGATTAATAGCAGTTGCTAGACTACTTGTAAATCAACCAGAAAATTTGAAACAGAAGGCTCACTTAAATTTAGAGCTTTCTAAAAGAACTCTTCAAATTGTTTGGAGAAACTCATGATATCGCACAATGGATATAGTTATTTCTAAGTGTATGTCTTATAGCGGTCTCCAATGTATTACCCGAATACATTCATGTGTTAACTCAAGGTACCACCTTCAGCTCATGAGATAGGCCGCTTGGAACTAATCCAAGGAGTAAGCCTACACATGCTAGTCTATCTGCTCCATTGATGTCCAGTCTCAATGGAACTACGACTAGGGATATTTAGACTATTCATAGTAACACGTATATGCAGTTCTCACTATGTCCTTGCACTTTTATGCTATGAATTAGTCATGGACTTTGTTTTCATCAATGCACATATACATATCCAAATATATATGATACTAGTGAGATACAAATAAAAGGACACACTGATAAGTAACAAAATGCCTTTGATTATTATTAATAATTCAAAATTGTTGTACATTATAGCTAATAAAGACATATCGCCCTAATTTCCCCTAGGATATACATCATGTCTAACAATCTCCCACTTGCACTAGAGCTAATTTGCCATGTGCTTTATACCATACTCGTTAACATGCTGGTCATGCTTAACTTGAGTCAATGGTTTGGTTAGCACATTCGCTAGACTCTAATCCGTTGGGATGTATTCTAAACTTATATCTTTTCTGGCTACTATCTCTTGAATAAGATGGTATTTTCTTAGTACATGTTTGTTTTTCTAGTGAGATAGTGGTTCCTTTGCTTGAGCAATAGCCCCATTGTTATCGCAATAGATCATTATCAAATTTACAATGTTACACACCACATCGAGATCACCAATAAATCTCTTAAGCTAGACAACTTCATTTGCCACTCCAGAAGGACCTACATACTCAGATTCTGTGGTTGAATCAGTAATCGTATCCTGTTTGAAACTCTTCCAAACAACTACACCTTCATTAAACATAAATACATAACCTGATTGGGACTTATAATCATCCTTGTTAGATTGAAAACTCACATCGATTTATCCCTTTAAAGTTATATCACCTTATCTAAAAACTAAAAACATATCCTTAGTCCTATGTAAGTACTTGAGGATAGTTTTAACGGCCGTCCAGTGCTTCTCACCTAGGTCAGATTGAAATTTACTCATGACGCTCAACGAATATGAGACGTCAGGTCGAGTGCATACCATAGCATACATGATGGACACTACTGCTGAGGCATAGGGTATTTTATTCACGTGCAGTCTCTCTTTTTATGTTCTCGGACTCTTAGATTTAGAAAGGTTAAACCCGTGAGACATTGGGAGATAACCCTTTCTTGACTACTCAAGGTTAAATCTAACCAAAACCTTATCTACATATGTATTTTGTGAAAGACCTAGCAGCCTTTTGGATTTATCTCGGTAAATCTTAATGCTAAGTATAAAAGCTGCTTCTCCAAGGTCTTTCATGGAGAACTTCTTTGACAACCATGTCTTAACTTTCTGAAGAAAAGGAATATCATTTCCTATTAATAATATGTCATCGACATATAATACATGGAAAATGATCGAATTCCCACCAGCCTTTTTATATACATATTGCTCACTAGCATTCAATACAAAACCAATTTCTCGGATTGTCTCATAAAACCAAATATTCCAACACCTCGATGCTTGCTTAAGTCCATAAATGGACTTCTACAACTTGCATACCTTATAGCCATCCTTAGATGTGAAACCCTTGGGTTGTGTCATAAACACATCCCTGTCTAGATTCCCATTAAAGAATGATATCTTCATATCCATCTGCCAAATCTCATAATCATAATGAGCGGCGATGGCAAGGAGTATCCTGATAGACTTCAGCATGGCCACCGGTGAAAAGGTTTCATCATAGTCAATGCCTTCTTTTTTACTATACCCTTTTACAACCAGCCTTGCTTTATAGGTAACTATTTTACCGTCCATGTAAGTTTTCTTCTTGAAAACCCACTTGCAACCTATGGGCTTAATCCTACATGGAGCATCAACCAAGTTCCAGACTTGATTTTCATACATGGAGTCCATCTCCGATCTCATGTCTAGAAGCCATTAATCATATTATGAGCCATCCATTGCCTCCTTGTAAGGCTTGGGCTCATCATCTTTGATAAGGAAGAGATGTTTATCATCAGTGATGACAAAACCGTATCGCTCGGGAGCGATTAGAGCCCGACCTGACCTACAGAATGTTGATGTTACAATAGGTTGTTCCATACTTACACTATCTTGTGTAATGGGTGTAGGTATAATCAATTGACTATCTGTTTAATCTACTTGAGTACCCAACTCAAGAATGCTCCCCACTAGCTTTCATAAATATATGCTCATTCTCGAGGAATTGAGCATTTCTGGAAACAAGGACTTTCTGTTCCTTGGGATCATAAAAGGTATACCCTATAGTCTCCTTAGGGTAATGTTCGCCACTTTTCTACTGATAATATAAATGTTCTAAATATGAACAGGTGTTGTCAGTACCGCTTATCAAATAGAAAAATGATGATAACTGCAAGTATATAGTTGCGATGTAGTTTTAAAAGATCAATCCCACGAGGAAGGAATTTGGTTCTAAATATAAAATAGAGTTACGGGATGAAAGAAAATAAAATAAGTTAAGGGTTTTGAATGGTAAACTGATGAATAGACAGATGCATGAACAGATTAGAGAAGATGCAAAGTATATAAATATTCCCTTAGAACAAGTATAGTGGAGTAAAATATGCAAAATAATCAAAGTTGATTTAAACACTAGATAACTTCAACAAACTCGGTTCTAGATGCCCAAATATCCTATAATTCACCGCAAAGCAACAAATGAAATGACTTTCCTAAATCTAGGGTAAACGAATTATGAAACTTATAAGAACCTAGATAACAATAATACTATGCTTAGTACGGGTCGCTCTCAAATAGCCATATTTAGCAAGTTACCACTCTAAAAATGTTAGCTCACTAAACAGCGTTATAATTACAGATCCAGTGATTATACACAATCTTGTTATCCCCGAAATCACTCTTAAAGTCAACTTGAAAGAATATAACTTGATTAATATAAATGATGCAAGAAGAAATACTCATTATAACACATAGACATATCATAAACTTCGAATTAGAAAGTATAAGTAGAAAACAAAGTAAAGTTGTAAGGTATGCAAGTGAAAGCTAAAGTTGATCAAACCGTATCCACTCTTTTAATGGGAGTCATCAATTCTCGCAATTC
>CATIWQ010484918.1:0-28152 GCA_949673415.1 Euphorbia schlechtendalii | reverse complement strand
TATGTGTGTGTGTGTGTGTGTGTGTGTGTGTGTGTGTGTGTGTGTGTGTGTGTGTGTGTGTGTGTGTGTGTGTGTGTGTGTGTGTGTTTATGTATGTATGTATGTGTGTGTGTGTGTATATATATATGTGTATGTGTGTGTGTGAATTTGTAGTTTGAATTGCACGTGAAGGCTAAGAGTGGAGAGTTCACCTCAACTGGGACTAACACTTTCTTAAATGAAGCGCTCAATAGGAAAGAATATCCTGGTCGTTCACTTTAAATAGGTACTCACACTGGTTATTTCAAAGTCTTTGGACTTTGAATAATCAACCGACATTTGAAAGTGTAAGTTCTGGAAGTTCATGAAGTGGACAATGAATTGAAATTAATTAGTGGCGTTTGTTTAATTTGTATATTAACATTAAATAACGTAATGATGTATTGACTTTTTCTTGTAAGAACTAATAGCATTGAGAGAGAGATTGAGTATTTTAAGTTCGGCAAATTCCCCTGTTGATGTATTCGCGATTGCACAAGGGAACCCAATCAAGAAGTGTGGATAGTCTTGCCTATTTAAAGGTAAACAATTATATGATAACAATCACTAACCATTGTCATTTTATGGATCAAAATAATTATAATTTTTCTATTTCACAAGGAGCCACAAAATGCATCGTACTCTTAATTATTAATGGTGATGCGGTGAAGTTACTTATGGGATTGTCTATTCTGAAAATGTTAGTGTTCAGAGAACTCATATTGCACCTGAAAATGTGAGTGTATGTATACACGATGTTAAGCCGATGTACAATTAGTTCGCACTTACCATTCCAACAAATGAATTTGACACTTTATTAGGAGCAACTTCATCTTTTCACTGCATCATAGATGGTTAATTGTAACAAAAGTTTCTGGTGTTGCATGAAAGTGTTGCAATTTTGAAATAAAAAAATTAATTTTTTGCAACACATGTAAAAAATTGTGGAAACGGTGTTGAAATAACTAAAATAGTGTAAAAAATTTACTTTGACCGCAACACCTTTTACTAATTGTTGCGGAAAATACCAATGAACAGTTAAAATAATGGTGGGATATTCTCCCGCTTACATTTTGAACCGAAAATAAAAAAATAAACTATAAAAATTAATAATATATATATATATATATATATATATATATATATATATATATATATATATATATATATATATATATGACATTTTCTCTCTCTTCCTCTCATTTTTCTCTCTCATTCTGTCTAAAGCCTAATACCAAATCCCATATATGATGCAAATCCCAAATATGATCTCAGCTCCATCTTGCATAGTAATTTGCTCCGTTCTCACCTCTCTGTCATCATAGCTTTTAGATTTTCAAACCTAATTTTACCAAATCGATTTATAATCCATTTTGTCTTGTAACACTGGGGAATCTACTCTTTGTAAGTGTGTTTGCTTTTTTTCTCTATCCCTCTATTCTCTTTTTCGTTTTTGCAATTATCTAGGTTTCATTCCTATTTTCTGGTTCAATTATTCAATTTGTAGTTATAATGAGTTCAGGTTAAAAAAAGTAGGTGAACTTTAATTTTATCTTCTATGCAGCCTTTTGCTTTTAATTTCATGAGCAAAATATACTTATTAGTTATTTTGTCTCTATAAAAATGCAAGTGATATAAAAAAGTTTTCCTTCCTTATATCCTTCCTAGGCATATGTACATCAATTGGAAAGTAGTAGTTGTCTCCCAACTTGAGCAAGAACATCAAAGAACTCACTACCCAGTTTGGTGTTGTTTATTTTAGTGATGATTCTTGATTTATTTTTTATTTGTTTAATTTATCAATTACCTACTGAAGAATTAATCTTGGAATGTGATTCCACGTGCTAACTCTCTAACTGAAGTTGACTCCTTAATCCTCCTTTATACGTGTTTTGAAAGTTCTAGCAAGATGGAAACAGTCGCTATGGGGGACTAGCTATGTGACAGGTGTAACCTCTTCAATCCTTAAGTTATATCAGAATTAAGAGAGGAGGCAAGGAGTTAAAGCGTTTAGAAAATGTACCTCGCTTCAAATGTCTCCTAGTTAGGTTAGGTTTGGGAGTTATATCCTAGGTAGAACGATTGTATAAATAGAGATCTATCCTCATAATAGGATAGAGTTTATTTCCTACGAAAGTCCTAATCAATAAGGACTACCTTTAGGTGATCTTTAAAAGTAGAATCTTAGTTAGATCCCACTCTTGAATTGGTGGGATCCTTTCAAGTGGATAAACTGACTTGCCTTGGTGGCTACCTAGACCTATCCCTTAATTGAGATAGGCATGATTTAATCTTTTCTCTCTTTTAGGGTAGTTGTAATCCGCCTTGGTGGTTTCGGTGTAGTAGGAACGTGCTTAGCAATATTTGACTATGTTATCAGAAGCCCCGCAATGAATGTTTGTGAAGCTTCTTCCAGGAGTTCAATTTATCAGCGTCCGCCTAGCTTAGGCGGCATTGACATCATATGAATTGTTAGGAAGAGCCTAGGGCACACTTTAGGGTTTCCTCTTTTAGCGCTTATTTTTAAGCACCAACTAAAACGTTAAAAAATTTTTAAATTTCAAACTTAGGGTAGGTAATGAGCCACGTGTCAAGTAGGGGAGAAACGACTCTTCGATTATCGTTTCAACCCCAATTTAAAGGTTTTCATTTCTCTCTCTCCCACTTTACCTTCTTTGAAATTCCTAAGTCTTCTTCTTCGGCAATCTTAGTTGCTTCTTCATAGATTTTACCCTTCACCTCTACTTTAAACTTCTAGTGCTTAGACATTCTTCTCTTCACAAGTTAGTTTCTCAGCTTCTCTTCTTCTTTCTCGAATTGGTTTATTGTAAATCATGAAGTTTTACAACTATTCATTTTAAGTTTTATCGTTTTTGTTTATTACCATGAATGTTTCTGCGAAATGCTTTTATGATTGTTCATCTTTTGGCATGTTTTATTGTCCATGTTGTTGTTGTGCAAAAATGATATTGATGGGTTATCTTGCCTTCGAGTTGTTACCTAATTGCTTTTGTGAACTTTTATTTAGATAGGCATTGTAACTTGATCATTGAAATTCGATCCAAGTGTAAAACTTTTTAATTTTGTTGTTCAATCCAAATAACCAATGTAGGTAATTTTAACATTGTTTGTGCTGCCTCAAATTAAATTTAGATGCTTTAGGATCTTTTCTAATTGACTAGGGTTTTAATAGGTAATCATTGTTAGACATGATGAATTTCCTAAAGGTAATTAGGGCGATATGTCTTAATTAGTTATAATGTGCAAATGATTTTAGATTATTATTAATAATAATTAAGGCATATTTATTGCTTATCAATGTTTCAATTTGTTTATGTATCTCACTAGTATCATATATGTGCAGTATTATATATATCCGCATTGATAAGACAAATTCCATGTCTACTTCATAACGTAAAAGTGCGAGGACATAATGGGAGTTATGTGGTGTGAGAACTGCATATACATGTTACTATGAATAGTCTAAATATCCCTAGTCATAGTTTCACTAAGATTGGACATCAATGGAACAGAAAAACTAGCATATGTAGGCTTACTCCTTGGATTAGATCCAAGTAGCCAATCTCATGAGCTAAAGGTGATACCTAGACTTAATACATGAATGTATTCAGGCAATACATTAGAGACTGCTATAAGAAAGACACTCAGAAATAACTATATCCATGTGTTGGTGTCATGTCTTATTGCAGTAGCAGTACAAGTATCCTCAGACCTGAGATACTGGTTACCTTATAGAAGAGTTGTTATACTTTGGGTCATACTTATTCATACCCTGGCGATCAAGATGATACGGGTGATTACGGGTATAGTGATGATCATATGTTGGTAAGCCAAGTAGTGAAGATGGGATACATTGCTCCTGATATAGTGATATAATGGGAGATGTACCTTATGGCCCCTTATTGAAGTAATACACTCATAAACCTCTGATCAGAGTATAAGATTGATAGAATGGGTTTCTAGTCAATCTTGATACATAATGGCTGAGTGGTGCTCTTCGTGAATAAGTCTAATTCTAAGATAGCTACAGCTATTGCATGAGCTGACACTTAATCCGAGCATCCGAGCTCAATAAACTCGATGTTACTTAACCTAATGGAAGGTGTGTTTTGTATTGGTTACTACTTTAGAATCAGATCAAGTCACAAGCACATGACATTCAAAGTATTGGGGGATCATACGCCTTTTCTAGATAGCCCATTTGATCATCTAGAGCTATCGGGTTCTATATCGGTCTTGAATACTAAGCCTAAAGGTTCTCGGATGGGAAGCCAAGTTCAGGTTAACATCTAGCTGCTCAATACTTTGGGATCCTATGAGGTAACCAACTTTGGGTCTTCACCGGACTAAGTAAAGAACCTATAGACTGGGTCTATGCCGAGAATATTTGTTTGTCGAATTCATTAGAAGAGTTATTAATTGGTTGGAACAAATTAATAATTAAAGGGAATAAAGAGAAAATAGAAAAAAATGCATGAAGCGAAGCAAGGGAATTTTCTCGTTGCGAGTGGGCCCTAAAAGTACACGAGATGTTCGAAGTGGGGCTTGTGCAGTTACCCACGAGCTGAAAAGCTCGCGGACTGCTAGCACATGGAGAAAGCCTACACGCCGCAAGTGGTGCCCATGGCAGCACTTGCGCAGGCCTACAGTGCATGCCTGCTTACAAGCAGCGCGCAAGCTCACAAGCTTGGGCTTACGAGAAGGCCTACAAGCCTGGTTTAATTGCCCTGTGGAGGCAGCCACGGGTTATCCCGTGGGTCCAAGTGACCTACGCGGCAAACCCGCATGTGGGATGGGAATATTCCCATCCCACATTGAGCTATAAGGGGAGTTAAACACTCCCCCTTTCCCTATATATAGGCCTCTCCATTCTCTTTATTTAAAACACAATTCAGCTCAACTTTTCTCTTTGTGTTTGACATCTCTTTCTTCGTTGGTTGTGCGAGATCCTTCACGAGTTTCTCCAAACAACGAAGAATTTCTTTACAAGGCTCTTTCTATTTGAAGTGAGCCTTCTTAGTTTATATTTTCATGGTGGTCTTCGAGGGGTCTAGCAATTGTTGTCTACTAATGGGTTCTACCTATACGAGGTTTTGGTCGGTGAAGATCCATGTGGGTCAATCATAGAGGCTATCCTAGTTTAGAGGCTCTTGTTAACAAAGTTCTACCAAATTGCTCTAAGGGAACACCGCATCCAAAAGAGAAAGAGAAGCACGCGTCAATTGGTAACATTCTAAACTTAGATGCTAGGTTTCTTTTATAAGTTTTATGAGCCTATCAGCATATATGGAATGTTTTAACTTAGATTATATCAATCATGGTATGCTTAGGAGATCCTTTAGGTTAATTTTAAGTATTCAAATTCTGCCTTGCTATGTTGCATGTTCAATTAATGTCTTATTTAATCAGTAATAATGTTTGACTCGATGTCCACTACTAGTAGTCAATTGAGTTGGGAGTTTGCTGAAATTAACTCATCGTACTACAAACTGTTGAACTTAGATTATATTGAATGTTTCTCTCCCCTTTTGCTACCTTATTCACCTGATGATATGTCTGATATGAACTCTACCAATGACCAAGTTACTAGTAGCCAAGCCGCTTCAAGTTCAAAATCTTCTTCTAGATCTGCGTGGGCTAGGTTTGATAAGGAAATGGGCCGAACTCCTATAGATCACCAAAATCCATGGTTGAAGCTTCTCCTCGGATGACTAGGGTAAAAAGGGCCTCGACTCACCCAATGAGGAAGCACGTAGCCACTCATCCTATTACGTTAGCTAAGGGGAAGGACAAGGCAAGGGAAATTGTGAATAGGATGCCCTATGTGGTTCTCATCAAGTCAATCCAAGATGGGACAGATCTAGAATTTTAGATGGAGGTATTCCCCTAACTTAATGAGTATGAGATTTTGCTTCCTTCTAAGACCCAACACATCACGTGTCTGCTTGAGGGATATTTTGGGATCTATATAAACCAAATTTGGTCTGGTTTTGTCTACCCGCTACTTGATGGAATAAGTGATGAACTAAGGGAGTTTTACCTCTATCCAACTTAGCTTCACCCCAATTCTTGGATTGATTTAGTGGGACATTAACTCATCTGCCAAGGTCTGAACATGCCTTTTCACGCGTAATTCTTTAGGTGGGTGGCCTCATTGAGGAAGATAAAGAATGAGGACCTTTATCATTTTACTCATCGAGGTAGCTTCTACTGGTTTATGAATAAAGTGGATTCGGTGAAGTATTTCAAGTAGTACTTCATTTTCATCAAGCAAGAAGACCGTCATTCCTGGTTTCCTATCGAATAGAATTTAGCACTGGATTGTGCGTATAACTTTATCGGCTTGGACTATAGGGTAGAAGCCTTTAGATCTCTTAGGGAAGGTGTATGGCCGTGTCAAAATATAAATTGGGAAATGTCCATGAATAATAGGATAATTGAGTCTGGCCAGCTGGATCACTTTTATTTCCTAGACCTGAAGTCTTTCCAAGTATACTTATGTTTTCTTTTTATTTATTTTCAAATTGCTTACATTCCCCGACCTTAGCATACTTAAACAAACCCAGCCAAGCGGTCTAAGGACCACAAACACTCCAATGAGCGAGAGGAGGCTGAGCTGATAAAGGGTACAATTAATGAAGTGCCAAAGGCTGAGGGCTGGATCCTTAGAAGAAGAAGAGGAAGCGTAAGGTAAAGGATTTTGGTGCGAATCAAGAGATTCTTTAAGAGTCGCCTCATTCTTGTACGGTAGAAGAGACTCCCCATTAATGGTAAGGATGTAATTCATTTGTGAACCTTGATTTATTTTTCATTTTTAGCTTTATTTTCTATTTAGGAAATTAACTCAGATATTCCGACTGACTCATCGAGGCAAATAAGCTTCGACTCAATCTGCGATGACTTGCTATTTCTGGTTGGTGCTGATATATCCATCTATTCTACCCCATTGCAAAATGTCTTGAGGACCATTCTCCACTTTCTATCTAAGAATGATGAGTTGGAGGCTCAAATAATCATGCAAGGGTCGAGGGGAATGTTGACCCTAAATACTAGGGTTTGTCTTTACTTTTGTTTTGGGTTGTTTTTTCCTATGCACATTTTTCTTTGTTATAACATGACTTTTGTGTAGATGGGTTTGCAGGCAGCCATCTTGGTAAGGAAGAGTTGTGATGTGGGCTGGTTAGTTCACACCTTCCAACTTACAAATCAAGAGTTGGACAAGGCCAAGAAGCTAATTATCGAGTTAAATGCGATGAAGGCTAAGTTTGAGTCAAATAATGCCAAGCTAGCTCAATGGCTCGAGGAGCCCAAAAAGAGGGTTGAGGAACTTGTTGAATCTTACGACAAGCTTCAAGAGACCATGTCGAAGTATGAGGAGGTAATCGCAAAGGTGATAAATCAATACAGCCAAGGGATTTTTAACCTTGTTTCGAACAGTCAAGAGTTTGGGTGGAGGGTCTTTGAGGCTTACAAGGCTGCCTGGATCTCCCTGATGGTCTTGTTGCTGGAATCAAATTCCCTAATGAACAAGATGCAAAGAAGGAGGGCGATGCTCCTACCTTGGCCGCCCCCAAAGATGCTGAGGGGGCGGTGATTAGTTTTTGTTAATTTTATAATTTTGTTCTTATACAAATATTCTAGCCTGTTTTGGCCTTTAATGTACAATTTTTGTTTATCTTTTTTGTCTATTGTTTTGACTTAATCTTTCCTCGATATAATTGTACTTCCAGGATTTAATCATGCATTGATTGTATTGCATCGTCGTTTGTTTATTTGCATGTTTTTTTAGGTTTACAGTCATCTGAGTCACCTAAATTTTATGCATAGCTCATTATTCCGCCATTTTTCTAAGTTCTTTAGGTCTTAAGCATTTGAGTAGCCGAGATTCATATATAGCTCATTATTCCTCCATTTTCTTAAGTTCTTTACCCAAATTTATATATGGCCCATTATTTGGCCATTTTCTTAAGTTCTTTAGGTCTTAAGCATTTGAGCCACCTAGATTCATATATGGTCCATTTTTCACAATTTTCTTAAGTTCTTTAGGTCTTAAGCATTTGAGCTGCCTAGAGTTATATAACACTTAAAAGTTTTTACTATTTTGTGATGTTTTGTGCAATCTCAAAGTATGATTAGTACTTAAATGAGCACATTTTGAATGAATTGCTTTTTATTGAAAATATTTAAATATTTACATCCGGGAATTCTATGCATCCGATCATCTACCTCTTCTAGGGAACTCCACCTCGTTAAAACTTCTGAAAGAAAAAACCTAGCGTAAAAAATCCTACAGATGGAAAGATTATGACCTCCTCGATCCCTTTAAGAGTTGCTTACCATGTAGTACGTCTTGAGCTTTGAAATGTTTTAGTGCCTTAGAACCTCTTTGCCTCCCATAGTGTGTAGTTTGTAGGTTACAAGACCTACAACCTATGAAACCTTATAGGGGCCTTCCTAGTTTACTCATAATGTTCCCTTGCCTTCTCATGCTTGTGAGGCGATGGCATCTTTTACGACCATGTCACCTTCCTTCAGGCGAATCTCTTTGATTTTTCTATAGCCTTGGCAATTATAGCCTTGTAGGCAGCCATGATAACACATGTCCTTTCTCTTTTCTCTTGCAAGTCATCTAAATAATATCTCATGTTGATATCATTTTCCTACTTAGTGTAGTACACCACTCGGTCAAAGGGTGAGCTAATTTCAATCAGAAGTATCGCCTCAACTCCATAGACCATTGAGAAAGGCATTTCACTTATTGATGTGCATGGGGTGGTTCGATATGCCCATATGACATTAATGAATTCTTCCAGCCAAACTCCTTTTATTTAGATCACCCACTTCTTGATTCCTTGGCCAAGTGTCTTATTTGTGATTTTCATTTGCCCATTCATTTGTGGGTGGGCCATTGAGATGAAGTGGTTTTCGATCTTGAGTTCTTTACAAAATTCTTAGAACTTACTTGATCTAAATTGTGTACCGTTATCGCAAATGAATTTGTGTGGTATTCTAAATTACGCTATAATGTTTTTCCAGACGAAGTCCAAGATCTTCTCTAAAGTAATAGCACTGAGGGCTACCACCTCAACTTATTTTGAGAAATGGTCGATGGTAACTAAGATTCATTTTCTTTGGCCGCTTACCTCTTGTAATGATCATGCTATGTCAATTCCCCATGTTACGAATGGTCTGGCGGTTAACAATGGACGTTGAACCTCGTGTGGTACGTGAGATTTCTAGGCGTGTATTTAGCATTGATAGCAGGATTTGATGTAAGTTTTCAGATATAGAATCATGGATTCCTAATAAAACCCTGCAAGGCTGGCTCTTCTTACAAGCGTAGTGGCCGCCTGGTGTGAGCCGCAATCACCTTCATGGAACTCTAGTAAAATTTTTGCTACTTCTTGAGCTGTTATGTATTTTTTTCAAACATTGGAATATAACTTTCTGTAGAGCTCACCATTCATTAAGGAAAACCGCATGGATTTCCTTACTATCTTGGTGGCTTTCATCTTGTCATCTGACAAATTGTTGGTGGCGAGATATTCATTTTTTAGCTTCATCCAGCCTAAATCTTGTTGTTCAACCAATAGACTTGTATCCGTTTCGCCATTCTTCGGACTGGTAATTACCTCGTATGGGCATTTGAGGTTCTTGCACTCATCATTTCTTGAAGCCACGTTGGCTAGTTCATTCACCTTTTTATTTTTTTTCTTGAGAATATGCTCGATTTTCCAAGCGGTTCCTTTTTACTCTAGTTTCTTTATTAGGTTTCGTACCTTAGCAAGATACTTTGCCATTTTCGCATCTTTTGTTTCTAAGTTTTGGTTGATCTAATTTGCTACCAACCTTGAATCGCTCTTGAGAAGTAGCCGGTCGAGTGCTAGCTCTAGCCCCTTGATGACCGCCTGGTACTCTTTTGCATTGTTGGTGGTAGGAAAAGCCAACTTGGCCACGTATGAGAATCTAATTTTTCCTGGGCCTCTAATATAGATGCCAACTAAGGCACCTTCCTGGGATGAGACTCCATCTACAAGGATTTCCCATTCCTCGTTCTTGATCTCTGTAAGCGGTCGAGCCCCATGAATTCTACGATGTAGTCCACCAATATCTACGCTTTTAGTGCACTCTTGCCTTCAAACCTTATATCATACTCCTAAATCAAATGGCCCATTCGGCTAGTCTCCCAGATGTTTCTAGCCGTTGTATAACTTTATTTAGTGGGAAATTGGTCCTTACCACTACTGTATGCGCTTGGAAGTAACACTTGAGGTAGGTGGAGGCTGGTACCAGGGCCATGGTGAGCTTTTCAATCCGGGGGTATCTAAGTTCAGCGTTTCTCAAGACTTTGTTGCTGTAATATATTGGGAATTGGTCTTGCCCTTCTTCTCTCACCATTATTGTTCCTACCGCCTCGTTAGTGGTGGCCAAATACATGTACAACACATCATCTTTTTGGGGTCTACTTAAGAGCGATGGCTTCTTCAGGAATTTCTTCAACTCCTCAAATGCTTGTTGACAAGGTTTTCCCATTTGAAATCCTTATCCTTTTTCATGGCTTTGTAGAAGGGCATGCACCTTTTGGCGGAGAAGAATATGAATCTCCCTAGAACATTAATTCCGCCATTCAATCGTTGGATGTCGTTCAGAGTCTAACGTAGTTCCATTTTAATAATGCCACAAATTTCCCTAGGTTACCCTCGATCCCTCTTTGTGAGATCATAAATCCTAGAAATTTTCCTCACTTTACACCGAATGTGCATTTTTCAAGGTTAAGTTTCAAGTAGTAGTTTTGAAGGACTTTTAAAACCTTCTTGATGTCCTCCGCGTGGGAGGCTTCATCTTTGCTTTTTATGATTATATCATCTATATAAACTTCCACTAATTTTCCTATCTCATCTTTGAACATGTCATTGACCAACCTTTGATATGTTGCTTCGGTATTCTTTAATCCAAAAGGCATTACGATGTAATAGTATGTGCTTTTATGGGTTATGAAAGATGTCTTTTTTATATCGGCTGGATGAATGGGGATTTGGTTATACCCGCATTTGGCATCTACCAATGAATATACTACGTAGCCCACCGTTGCGTCCATCAGTTGGTCTATGCTTGGGAGTGGATAGCTATCTTTAGGGGTTGCTTTATTCAGATCGGTGAAGTCTACACACAATCTATAGACTCCACTCGGCTTTTTTACTAGTACCATATTGGATAGCCAACTTGGGTACTAAACTTCTCTGATGTGACCACCATTAAAAGTTTAGCCAGTTCTTCAATGACCTACTATCATTTTGGTGCGTGTTTCTTCTTCATTTGGATTATCGGGTCAGCATTCAAATTCAGGCCCAACTTATGTTGCATTATTTCCGGCTTACCGCCTACAAGGTCCTCGAAGGACCAAGAGAAGATGTGTTTCTGGTCCATAAGCACACACATAATTTCTGTCTTTTCATCATCGCAAAGATTTTTGCCAATTCTTAGTGATCGTTCTGATCCTACTTTCAACTCTTCTAGTTCTTCGACCAACTTGATCTTCTCGTAATCCGGCTCATACTCCTCTTCCATAAGGAGTGATTCTCTATGCAGTGAAGCTAAATATGCTTCCTATGCTACTTATGGATTACCTACTACCACCATCGTTCGTTTCATTATTGGTAAAAATATACCATGTCTATGGGTAAATGAACATCCTAGTTTCTGTTTGAAAGGGTCTGCCCAAAATGATGTTGAAGCTGACAAATATGTCAACGATTGTGAATTCTACCTCTCCTTAGTACTTGTGTTTTGAGATTAACCATTTCTACCTCTAAAGTAACTTTGTCTAGCGATTGTACGAGCTATCCATTTCTTTGAGGATGAGCTCTTAGCGCTTTTCTTAGGTGACTCGAACTGAGATCCTCCTGCGATCACCATGATGACTCCTTTAGTATCGCTAGCTTTTCTACCCGACTCGTCCTCTTTTTTTCCATCACTTTCATTCTTTCTTTCCTGCTTTTTGGAAATTCCTTTCATAAATTAGGTGAATTTTCTGGCTTTAATCAGATAATTTAGGATGTCTGCCAGAGTTTTACAGTCATCAATGTGATGACTTTAGCTCTATGATACTCGTAGTATTTGTTGAAATCTCTTCCCAAAGATACTCTCTCTAGGATTTTTGGGAAGCAGATGTTCTTTTTCCTTGGAGTCTTTTTGATAGTTATTAAAATTTGGCTCATAGATGCATTTAATCTGGGATGGTCTTCTTCTAGCTCGTGATATCCGCCCCTACTTGATCTGCCTTAGCTTTTCCATCTCCTATCATCGTATATGGGTCTATCATCTTTCTTCACCTATTTCCTCCACCTTTCTCTTCTTCCATCGAAATTTATTTCGTCTACTAGAATCAAATATTTCACCATGCCTAGCATGTGTTACTAACTTTTTTTATGTCTAATGATAATTGCATTCCTCAAGTCCCTATTTCTTGTGACTTTTAGCATTGCCTCTTTAGTCGTACTAAAATCCATGTCTCGAACTTCCAAGCATGCTTCATTGAAGTGATATAGTATTCACGGAGGCTCTCTTGTAAGCCTTGTACGATCTCATGTAAACTTCTTGTTACCAATCCAGCTGGGGCGCAGCCCAAAAAATGTTTGCAGAACACGTCATTAAGCTTGTCCCAACTACCTATGTAGTTGGGAGGAAGTGAAGTAAACCATCGTGCGGCTGGGCCGCCTAGAGTGGCTGAGAAGTATCTGCATATGTAGACCTCCATGGCCCTTGCCACTTCCATCCAGTTCCTATAATCACCAACATTGTAGTTTGGGTCGTCTTTTCCTATGTACCTATCAAAGGAAGGTATGTAAATAAGTTTAGGAAGGATTTACTCTAGAATATATTCTTAAAAAGCGAAAATAGGTCCTCGAGTTTGCCTCTTAGTAGGGTAGTGCTAATTTTGTGAAAACCTTCTTGGCTTTCTTCTCAAATTTCGAGTTGTGTTTCTCTTCCTCGCTTTCCGCCTCGATGGTTTGTTTAGGATTTTTGGTCTTTAGGGTGGGTTCAAGTAGCATGCATGTTCCCAACCCTTGGATTGCGATCAATATGATCTATTGTCTTCATGCAGTGTATGACCATCTTTCATGGTAGCTACTAGCCCTTGGAGCAAGGATAATTGTGTAGTTTGACCAATTGACCATTATCCTGAATTAAGCCATGTTTCTTATTCGATAATTATAGTGGGTGTAGAAGATGGATGGTGTAATGGCATGGATAGTTGTGCCATTGTAGAGATGAGATGACATGTGTCCATGGGACACTCTCTCAAAGTCGTCCATTAGATTTCGCGTTGGTATTGTTTCTCAAATGGATATGGTCAATCCAGCTTTGTTTAAATCTCCATAGATGATGCCTGAGGAGTAGCATGTATCTAACACTGATTTTGGATACACCTCCATCTCCTCTGGAGTGATTTTGTATTTGTGTTGTAGTCTTAGGAGGGGATTGTCCTCCTCCAAAGATCCACCACCATGTGGACCGCCAGCCATCACGGAGGGTGGGATTATTGTGGAGGTCATTGTCGTGGGGGGAGGACCGTTGCTTGTCTTTTCATGGGCCATGGTGCTAACTCTCTAATTGAAGTTGGATCCTTAATTCTCCTTTATACGTGTGTTGATGGCTCATGCAAGACAAAAACGATCCCTATGGGAGACTAGCCATGTGACCATCATAGTCTCTCAAATTCTTAAGTTAGATCAGAAATAAGAGATGGGGCAAGGAGTTTAAGTGGTGATCCAAGGGGTCCTTTTATAGGCTTCAAATGTCTCCTTGTTAGGTTAGGAAAGGGTGTTATATCCTAGGTAGAACTTTTGTCTAAACAAATTTCCATCCTCTTAATAGGATAGAGTTTATTTCCTGCGAGAGTCCTAATCAATAAGGACTACCTCTAGATGATCTTTTAGAAGTAAAATCTTAGTTAGATCCTACTCCTAAACTGGTAGGATCCTTCTAGGCGGATAAAGCAACTTGGCTTGGTGGCTGCCTAGACCTATCACATAGCTGAGATAGGCATGACTTGGTCTTTTCTGTCTTTTGGGATGGTTGTAATCCGCCTGGGTGGTTTCCGTGCGATATGCAAGCGCCTAACAATATTTGACTATGTTGTAACCTATTACAATTTTCGTTTGAGTTTTAATGATTTTATCCTTTCATATTTAGGGAATTTTTATCTCAATCTCTGAAGATCGATCCCATTCAATGAGTGGGAATGGTATGTAATTGATTTATTGTGTTATTGGTATAATGATATGTAATTGGTTTATAGTGGTATTGGTATAACAAATATATATATTTTGAGTGTATGTGTATGTGGTAATGCTTGTAATAATCAGCATTTGGTATTTATAAATTTAATTGTCAAATGTTGTGTATGGTCAAGCAATTGAAATATTAAAGAACAGAGTAGAATGCAAATGGAGCTTGCTGTATTATTTAATATATATTCATTGCTTCTCTCGGTGGTTTTCATTATCTAACATGTGCCTTGGCATTTGATGCAGAGTATGCATGATGTTTTTCATTATCTTATAACTGCTTTTTTGTGCCAACTGAGTGTAGTTTTAAGAATTGATTTCATCAGATTGTGCCACTAGAAATGGGTTTACCAAAATTAAATGAACTAAAACCTACTTTTTGCGGGACTACTTTTGCATTATCTATTTATGGCCATTAGTTTCTTTGTCAAATGGGCTTCAATTTGCATCTTCTTTTTACTGATATTGATAATACTCTTAAATTGTGATTACTGTCATTCTTGTTTTATTTATTCAGTTGCCGCTGACTTTGGTTGCTGAATTAAATCTTGTAAGTTTTTATGTGTGTTTTGTAGTTAGGTGCGTTTTGGTGCCCTCAATTATAATCTGCATTTACTGTTACTTGTCTATTTTTTATTTTTCTATAATACTTGAAGATGTGGTGTTGTTGCTGGTCAATCAGTGTCTTCATACGTATTCATCCGAGTGTTTATTTGCAATGACGAGATGCTTTTTATAAAATATAGTCTATCATCTGACCAAGTGGGAGTATCTTTTCTTCAATATACTGTTGTAGTTACCTAGTAATTAGTTTCTCCGAATTTTATAAAAAGTAAAAGATATAGATGATTCTTGTTCAATGCAGTTGTTTCTCCGAATTTGGTGCCCAAATTTTATGACATGCATACAATGATTTGAGCTGCAATAAACATAGTTGTTCTGTTATTATGTCTATTGTTCGTTGTGCAAGAATACAGCATGATTTGTTTCGGTCTCTATTCAGCCATTCAATGATTGAAATATGTGTCTATAATTTATCCTATCTCATGAACTGAGAAATTTCAGGTGACCTTTCCTAGAGTTAAACTGTGACTAGTGTGTACATTTGTGTGGTGTCCCTAGAGTTTTGGATTGTTCATAAAAGTAAGCTTTCAGTAATTTTTATGAAAACCTACATTAAGAGTTCGAGCAGCAGAAGAAGTGCTAAGATTGGACCCAAAGATAGTGCGACCACTACGTCATAGGTGGCCTACAGCAACCCCGACAAAGGATTAACTTAAGTACTAAAATTGTGGCCACAGCAGAAAAGAAAGGGCAACCCTTTTGCCAAAAAAAAGGTCGGTTTCTTCTCCCTTACTTTAGGCAAAACTTTTTCCTATGTGCAGCAACCCAAAAAAAGGGTCACCTTAGCTATCTATAGCAACTCTTTTACACTCATAGGCAACAAATTTTTATGTTTGCCATAAATATATATACCTATTATGGTTAACGGTGTTTGAATAGCATTGCCAACATTTTTTTACTTAATGACAACTCTTTTTATATAACATTTTGGCTTGTATTTGCAACACATTCGAACACATGGGCAACTCTTTTATAATAAATACAATATTCCATTTTAACCTTTAAGAACTTTACTTATTTGCAACACTGTTTTCATATAATTGAATAAATATAAAACAAATATCTTATTGAAATTATTTGAATTACAATATTCAATACATAATAATTGACATTTAATAATCTTAACACTAATAAAATTAGGGAAATACAAGCCTATACCCTTTTTGGGTAAAGTATTTTTCCTTTTACAATAAAGGAATAATATTTTTGTTTTACTGACTAATTAAATTTTGATTTTTTCTTTTACTGACTATTCAAAATCTTAATTAACAACGTTTTTTTTCTTCTTCTATTTGTCTCTTCTTCTTCATTGTCTCTACTTCTTCGTTTTTGTTTTCTGCATCCATCTCTCTTTTTCTTCTTCATGCTCTCTCTCTCTTCGAATCACGATTTGTGGCATTTTCATCTAATTTCGTTTCATCACTTCGGTCGCAATTTTCATCAAATTTTGATTTCATCGAGTCTGTTCATATTGCGTGAGTATTTTATTTGTTATTTTTCTGATTCTTTTTTCATCTTGCTTCTTATTTTTGTCAGGATTTTGGATTGCGATTTTAGTTTTCCGATTTGGATCACAATTGAATTTTTATTATTTGAATCACGATTTGAGTTTCAGATTTGGATTTACGATTTAATTTTTTGATTTGGATCACGATTGAGTTTGTTTTTCGTTTTTCTTCTTTTTTTCCAGATTGCGTTCTGTGTTTTTTTACCTCGTTTCTCTAATCTGGCAATTTCAGTTGAGTTTAGATCTCTTTCTTTTATATTTTTGTGTTTGCTGTGGTTTTTTCACTTTTCAATGGAAAAATGTAGTTTAAACTCATGATTTCAAGTTTCTCAAATATGATGTTTTTGTGGTTTGATTGTTAACAAATCTGTAAGATTTTTTGAACGAATGATATTATAGATTTTTCAAATCATTGGATATGAAATATAATAAGATCCATTTCAGATTTCAAATTCAATTCCAGTTGTAGATTAAGTCATATACCTACTATAATGAGTATTATACCTAGTATATGAGTATTATATCTGGTATAATAATCACTATTTAAATTCAAATAATATTCAAATCATTGGAGATGAAGTAAGTATTAAGATCCAAATTCAGATTTCGTATTTGAATAGTATATGGTCATTATACCATGTATAATGGTAATTATACCTGGTATAACAGTCATTATAACGGATAATATTAAAAAATATTCAATCAATTGGATTTAAAGAAGGTATTAATATCAAGTTTCATATTTCACATTAGAATCCAGTTTTCAGATCATGTCATTATACCTAGTTTAATACAAACTAATTATCAAAAATAATTGAAGATAAAAAAAGTAATAAGATCAAGTTTCAAATATCGAATTTGAATAATATTATAGCCATTATACCAGGTATATATAATAGTCAACATAACAAAGAATATCAGAGTAATATTCAAATAATTGAAGATAATGAAAATTTTAAGATCTAGTTTGAAATTTCATATTTGAACAATGTAATAGACATTGTACCTAGTATGATGACTATCATGCGAGGTATAATATCTATTATACCAGGTATAATGTCGGTTATACCTGGTATAATAGCTGTTATACCCGAAATTGGTGGTTATTCTTATGTTCATGTATTTTGAAAAATCAAAACTTAAATTCACGTTTTTTGAAAAATCAAAACTTAAATTCACGTTTTTTGAAAAATCAAAACTTACATTATGACATGCCCTAAAATTATTGTGAATTTTTCTAGTATTCCCATAAAAACCACATAAAATTACCTAAGTATATCATCCACATTTTCCACATCGAGTTAAGAGTATATATTCTTATAGTATCACCCTGAGGTAAGTATAAGAAACTATTTTTGACAAATTCAGTATCATTCTTTATATTATGTTGAGATCTCATAAACTTCATCCTCGGTTTACTTGAGGATGTGCATACTAGATCGACAACTCAATCGGGCCTTTTTACAAACACTTCATCTGCGCTTCATATGAGATTTCCAACATGTTACCAATTATGAGTAAATGCAATGAACAATCATCAGTGTTATGGTAAAAACATAAAAACATAGTATAGTATTCCCAAACAAAGTACCAAATTTATAATCAACATGAGCTTGTAAATACATGCAAAAAGTAATATTTTCAAAGCATTCAATGAAAAGCAAAGCAACGATATTGTAAAAATTGTAATATATTTCTATACCACTTTATCTATTCACATACCAAATACGAGTAGCCTACAAGATCTACGAATTAAGTAACCAACCAGTCAAAGTACTAGGACCTTGTTACCATACTATAAGAGCGAGATAGCCTAAACGTAAGGCTACCTCCATTCACCTTAAGCTCTGATTTCGTCACATTGCCCTCATAAGGTTTCCTACAACCAGGATAACATCCATCCTCAACATTCCGGATTCTACTATAACAAAACAGGAAAAACCAAAAGCCATAAATGCAAGTTAAGAAACTAGTGTCAATAACATCCAATTTCTCGCAACAAATAGGACAAGAGGAAGGCACAACAATTATACAAGACCATGGGATTCCCCCCTTCCCAAAACATATCACTTATAGTAGGGGTTACAGACAAAGTTCTAGTAAAAAATATCATCATCTTACAATCAATAACATAATTATACATAATCTTATACCCATGGAAAGTAGTATTTCAAGTGATACTTTCAGTATCATAGTGTAGTTATATTGTCTCCAAATGTATATGACTAATGTTTTGTATAGCTAAACTTGAAGTAAAAGCATTAAAAAGGAGTCCATGTCCATGATCATCAAAATATGGCATCAATTAGTAGCTAAACTAGAAAATATTTGAAAATGAAGTCAGCTAGATTAACTCAATTTAAAGAGTTACCTCTAATGACCATGAGGGACCCGCAGAAAGACACAACTCATCTAATTGGTTGAGATCAACAATTCTAGGCAAGACAATTGTGTTAGCAATTTACTTTGCGGTGTTGAGAGAAAGAATTTACACATGTATATTTCAGAAAAAAATGAGTTATACTTATACCACTATTAAAGACAATCAAATTTTATGTCTGTTAAAAACTTTAATAAAATGAAAATTAGAAGAATCTTAATCTACGATTTATAAATAGCTCAACCAATAACACAATTTGCATTGTCAAAAGAAGGCACTATAGCCGCTGATCCCATGCCGAACCTATATGTTTTGATACAAAGAGATGTAAATAATAATTCATGAGACTATAAAAAAAGAAAAGTTTCATATAAGTTTCTATACAGATGACATTATAAGTTTTTGGTTATGATAACAGCCCACCTAATGGCCCATAGTCCACAAGGCCCATTTGGCTCTAGAGGCCTAGTCAATCCATGATACTGAAAAATGGTTGAGGCTGTGCAGTTACATTAGGGCGGTTAACGCACTATTAGAGCGGTTACCACCATGATCTCAGGATGACTTGAGTAGTTTTCCTCATAATCTGGTCCTACTATAAATACTACTTTGTTCAGAGTTGCTCGGGTACGTAATTCAACTACTCTTGATACATTCAAGCTATACCGGAACCCCGGCCAAGCCTATCTAACATTTATCTGTGTTGCAAAATTCCCATATTTGGATCGCTCGACACCATTAATGCGGTGTGCGTGTAACACCTTCATTCTAAACTTCAATCATGAATCCCATTGATCATAGCAAATCACTAAACACTCTTCTAACCTAACAAACAACTGGAACAGAGCAGATGATGTTTTTGTAGAAACTAGTGAATGTACCCTGCCCCGTGATGTACAGGGAAATATCTTAAAGTTCATTGAGATCTGCAAGGAAGTGGATAATGACTTGAAAGCCTGGCTTCTACCTAGTGCGACTCCATAGAATCATGCCATTACCAAGTACACCAAGCAGCTGATTTACACCATGGCGACGGTGCAAGACACCATAAATGAGGAGAAACTGGCTCGATAGGCTAGTGAAAGAAGGCTCAAGGTTATGGAGGCTGCGCTGTACTCTAAAAAGCCAGACGGATACAAGATGCTTCTAGTATACAATAGGCCTAGTAGGAGGCCCCGCGTACGGTCAAGAAGGTTGTGGAGCACTTAGGTGGAGAGACATCAGAGAGGAGATAGGAGAAATCCCGTAGCCCCGTCAAATCTCGCCCAGGTATTGCAAATGGGAGAGCTAAGGCTCATCAGAAGAAGATTAGGTGGCCCAAACGGAGACTCCGACCTCACACCCCCGTAGCAGAAGACCACCCTTGTAGAGGAACATAAGGAATGACCAAGCCAAGGTGGGGATAGGTTCTAAGAGATGTCAGCTAGATTACTTAGATGAGTCGGATGCAAGAACTAACCCCACCTAAGGGGAACATCGCGAAGTGGCCTAGGAAGAGGTGAAGAAGGAGGAAATGGAGGCTGCGATGAGGCAACAGAAAGTTGAGATGATGAAAGATCTCAAGGCCCACATGACCGAGGTCGGCATGGACCCCGTGATGCTCGAAGTAGAGGATGCAAAATCCCCATTTTCTTGGAAATTCAACAAGCATCGCTCGATAGGAAGTTCAAGTATTGGAAGTTACGCATGTATAATGGAGAAGGTGATCCGGCTATCCACATTAAAAACTTCTGATGGTCTTTGATCTCTACCACGGTGACGGACTCCATTAAGTGCAAGCTTTTCCCCACCACACTGGATGGACAAGCCAATTACTGGTTCGAGGGGTTTAAGCCCAGATCTATCACCTCTTTCAAACAAATGGCTCAGGACTTCGTCCTCTACTTCATCACCTCGATACCTCTGCAGAAGATAGTGGAAGACTTGCAATTATGTAAACAAAACAGAGGGGAGAGCCTGTCCTCCAACCTAGAGCGTTTCAACAAGCTAATGTTGGAGATCGAGGGATATGGCTTAGAGGTGGCCATAGATGCACTAGCTAACAATTGTCTATGCCACGATCTGTCAAAGCAACTATTTATTAAGAGATCGAAGTCATTGGCCTTAATGATGCAGGAGGCCCAGAAGTAGATAGTGTGGGAAAACCACAAGAAGAACATAGCTAGCCATGAAGGTGGAATGGGCAACCTAACCTAGGTCAGGCAAAGCGGAATCGATTCCTCTCAATGAGGGGATTTAGGAGAAAGGAATCAAGCAAGGAATTCATACCCCTACGAGTGAGTAGGAAGGAAGTCTTGTACTAGGTCAGGCAGAGAGACTAGGATATAGAATACCCTTTGAAACTTCATGAGCCCAGTAAATCGATCACATATTACGACTTCCACAAGTCGGAAGGCCATGACACGAAGGAATGTAGGCACTTGGCTATAGAATTCAACAAGAAGGCAACGATAGGGAAACTGAATCGGTTCCTAAAAAACCATCCACCTAGACAGGAACAGAGCCAGAACAAGCATGACCACCCACGAGAGCGGTCAAGAGAGAGGGTGTAGGATGAAAGGCCCCGCTATGAGCGACCGGAGAGGTATAAATGCCCCACCGGTCCCTAGAGGTGTAATACACATAATTGTGGGAGGCCCAATGATGTCAAAGCAGAAAAGGGAAGAAGAACGAGGCTACGCAAGCGCCAATCCCTACACTAGCTTCTCTTTCACCCATATGAGGGCCCCTCCCACACTTAGGCACGTTGGTTATCAATGCCCATGTTGATGACTATTTAATGAAGAGGGTGTTGATAGATACGGGAAACTCGGTCAACTTGATGACCTCGGCCACCTTCAACGCTTTATAGATCAACTCCAATAAGTTGAGGATCAATCAAGGGCCAGTTATAGGCTTGGCTAGATAATCAGTAACCATAGCAGGCTCTGTCATTGTAACCATGATGATAGAAGATTCATACCACATGTTTAAGAGCCAGGATGAGTTCCTTGTGATCAACATGCCATTCGCTTACAATCTAATCATAGGGTGACCCACCATCTCGGATTTAGAGGTTGTAATATCAATGAGATACCTGACAATGATCATCCCATCTAGTAGAGGAGTGGTAGTAGCCAAGGGAAATCAGCAGGTGGCTAGGGAGACTTACCTAGCCTCCTTAAAGGCTGAATCTAGCCAGCATTTCGAGGAAAGGGAGAAGCCTGAAGCTTTAGACAAGCTAGAATCACTAGTGCTAGCACAAGGAAGGGAGGTCTGATTGCTAGTATCCTTAAAGGAAAGCCAAAGGAAGATCTTACTAAGGTGTTAGCAGAAAACATGCACACCTTTGCATGGCAACCCGAAGATGTGACTGAGGTTGATCCAATGCTCATAGAGCATGAGCTAAATATGAGTCTAGACTTCACCCTAGTGAAGCAGAAAAGGAGGAACCACGGCTCGGAGAAGCAAAAGACCATAATAGTAGAGGTGTCTTGATTATTGACAATCGACCGTATTAGAGAAGTCCACTACCTCGAGTGGGTGGCCAATGTAGTTTTGGTTAAGAAGCCAAATAGGGAATTCCTCATGTGTGTGGAATTCATGGATCTAAACCAAGCTTATCTCAAGGATTGCTTCCCTTTGCTTAACATCGACTCGATGGTGGACTCCACAGCTAGGTTTACTGCTTAATCAATCGTGGATGCTCAGGCCAGCTACAAACAAATCCCCATGACCGAGGCTGTTATGGAGAGGATATCATTCAATACCCATGAGGGTACCTACTGCTACAAGGTTATGCCCTTCGACCTAAAGAATGTCGGGGCGACATACCAAAGGATGTTGACCAAGATATTTGGGGACATGATCAGTAAAATAGTGGAGCTATATATCGATGATATGATCATCAAAAGCCAGACCTTGGCTGACCACTCAAGAGATGTAGAGATGGTCTGAACCCAAAGAAGTGCGCTTTTGTGATTACAAGAGGGGAGTTTTTGGGGTTCTTTGTATCTCAACGAGGAATAGAGGTGAACCCTGATAAAATAAAAGTGATCATGGACCTCAGGTCGCTAAAAAGTATAAACAAAGTATAGAAACTCAATGGGAAAGTAAATTCATTGGGTCGGTTTATCTCATGCTCTGTAAAATGATGTTTCCCGCTCTACATATCATTGAAGGGAGCAAAAAACTTCACAATGAGTGAAGAGTACGAAAAGGTGTTCAACAACCTGAAGAAGTTCCTATCTTCGCCACCACTCCTAACCAAACTAGTAGGTTGCGAACCCTTGTATTTATACATCAGCATTGAGGAGGAAACCATTGGGGCAGTATTGATCAGAGATGAAGGGTTGGAGATATTCCTAGTCTATTATGTAAGTAAAGTATTGAAAGGAGCCAAGCTAAGGTATCTAAGCCTAGAAAAGGTGGCCTATGATGTAATAACTATGTCTCAAAGACTAAGGCATTATTTCTAGAGCCACTTGATTATTGTCTAAACTAACTTAGGCTTAAAGAATGTACTACAAAGGCCGGAGACCTCGGGAAGGATAGTGGAGTGGGTGGTCAAGTTTTTCGAGTTTGATATCCGCTTTAAGCCTGAGAAAGCCATAAAGGGGCAAGTGTTAGTAGACTTCATACAAGAAGTACCCAAGATAAAGGTTGAGGTACTACAGGAGATCACATCGGCAAATGACATAGGAGAGGTCGGAATCCACATGAAAGGCCCAGGGATATCATTATCAATTATATCATCCACCTATCCTTCCAAATCACCAACACTTTGTAGAGTACGAAGTGTTTATCTAGCCTTTGAGAATAATGGAGGCCATCGAGCCAGACCGGGTTAAAGTTTGTAGTGGCTCCAAATTGGTTGTCAACCAGCTAAGAGGTGGATATTGTGAGTGAACGAGATGGAGCGATGGACCGAGAGCGCACTATGAATGAGAGGCGTGGTCTACTTGGGTGTTTTTGTTGAAAAGAAAAAGTACCGAGTCGTTAACCTAGAAAGTTTGAAAGAGAAAGCGGGAAACATTTTCAGATTGGTCAAACTAATAAGTTTATAATTACACTTATTATCATGATAATTTTACTTATAAAACGATATGGTTTTGATTTATTTTATACTTCATATAAAAGATTTCACGTGGTATGTAGTTATTTTTTATGCAAGTGCAGAAACTAGGTGTATCTTGGGAGTAAAATGATCAAAGATGGAATTCTATGTAAAAAGAGTGAAAAAAGGTGCAAAAAGATGCATGGAACACAAGGTATTGGTGTAGGATCGAAGCTGTCAAAGATCGGCAAAGTTGCAAAGAAGAACTATGAAGAAAAGCACATATCACGATCATGACACCCATTCACAGTCACGACTTATCATTCTTCACAAGCAAGAAGTTTCTAATTGATAGTCACGCGCTCATAACTTGTGATGGTTATTGGTCAACTCTTCTCAACTACCAACCGCCAGATAATTATCAGATGAAAAGACACCTTTTGGAAGAAAACCAATCATGAAAAGGTGGATTTCCATTGTAGAAGAGGATGAAGCCTTACATCCAATCACATTGAAGTGATGCAACCCTTCGCCAATGGACACAATTCTTTGTTTGGATAGACACAACCCTTCACACTCTATAAATAGGGTTCAAATCACACCAATTTCATGGGATGACATAGATGTACAATAGATAGTATATATGCATAGATAGAGAGTGAAATTGCATAGAGTACGAAGGTAAGTGCGTTCTAGATATCACATTGCCGGAGAACGGGCAATTATATTTATGTGTCAATAGATTTATTTATTTTTGGTTTTAAGTATTTATATTTTGTTATTAACATATTTTACTTGCTTATTCATTTAGTTTTCTTTCTAGCATGTGCATACCAAGTACACGTAGTTCTGGAGAAAGTTTGGCGTCTTTCGAATCATATATAGAACGATTTGTTTAGAGCAAAAAACTGAAAAATTGAAGAATGAAAAATTTTTCTTGACTTTTTGTTGTTTGTACTTTATCCATACCTATACTATACTAACATATGTTCTAATGTTTTTTCGATAAATATTTCAATGCAACATGAATTAGTATAAGTTATATAATTTTAGTTTAATGCTACCGATAAGTTAGTAGTGAAGTAATATCTAATAGTGTTCTTACTATGAGTTTTATATGCTATTCTCGAATAAGTCCTATAAGTATTGAGTGTGTCTAAATTTTTGGGAAACTATAGCCATAATACTTTGAAAGTGATCAATAAAGGATGAGGGTATTGAGAGAAAAAATCAAAAGAAAGAGAGGATAACCAATGAATTATGCAAAAGGTGAGGAATTGTACGGAGTAGAAATTGCAACCATTCAATGAGTGAAAAAAGAAAAGCAGCATAGCACAAAAAATGGGTGCAAAGTAAAAATATGTACTTCAAAAACATATGCTTAAAAGAAAAAAATGAGAGAAAGTGGTATGGAGCATAAAAAGCAACCACTAGAAAAGGGGAGAGTGTTATGGAGCATAAAATGCAACCACTAAGAGTGTTTAGAATCCTAGGTTACCTAAAAATACCTTGAGATCAAACTTTCTAAAGTGTGCTCCCTTTGTCCTTTATACTTTATACTATACTTGAGATACTTGAGAGAAGAAAATATTCGAGCAAGCGTATAATGCTTATATGAAGACGCAATTCGGTTGACCCTCCATTAAGAGCAAAGGTATGCAACTGAATTATATAAATTGCACAATACTAATTTGTGGGAAATTTAAAACTTTTACTTGAACTTTATGCAACGTGAGAATGTGGTACTCACTACGATAGTCCTTTGCCAAATGAGGTACAAACTTGAATACTATTTTATACACTTTTATTGTGTTTACCTTGAGGAAAAGGAAAAAGTTAAGTGTGGGGGTGTGATAAGTTTATAATTACACTTATTATCATGATAATTTTACATATAAATTAGTATGGTTTTAAGTCATTTTATACTTAATATAAAAGATTTCACGTGGCATGTAGTTGTTTTTTATGCAAGTGCACAAACTAGGTGAATCTTGGGTGTAAAATGATCAAAGATGGAATTCTATGTAATAAGAGTGAAAGAAGATGCAAAATGATGCATGGAACACAAGGTATTGGCTTAGTAATTAGTTGTCAAAGATTGGCAAAGTTGCAAAGAAGAACTATGAAGAAAAGTACATATCACGATCGTGACACCCATTCGCGGTTGTGACTTGTCATTCTTCACAAGTAGAAGTTTCCAATCAATAGTCACGATCGTGACACATTTATCATGCTCGCGACTTGTGAAGGTTATTGGTTAACTCTTCTCAACTACCAACCACCGGATAAGAACAATCAACTGCCATCAACTGTCAAACGAAAAGACACCTTTTGGAAGTTTACCAATGATGAAAAAGTGCCTTCCATTGTAGATGAGGATTTAGCCTTGTATCTAATCATATTGAAGTGATGCAACCCTTGGCCAATGGACACAACTCTTCACTTGGATAGACGTAACCCTTCGCACTCTATAAATATTGTTTAAATCACACCAATTTTGTGGGATGACAGATAGTATGCGTACATAGATAGAGAGTGAAATATATATAGATTTCACTATGTTTAAAGTCTTAGTGAGAAAAATGTATAAGTGATTCGTTTCTTATTTCGATCACTTGATTTCTCCACAAATTTGAGCCTTTGTTGTATGAGTGTAATTGCAGAGCACTTATCAATAAAAGTTTTCATTCTTCAACATTCTTTTATTCGATATTCACAAAGAATAGCATCCTAGCGGAGGTTCTGTACGAGTCGAGACCAAATTCAAAGTAGACACAAGAATTGCGGGAATTGACGACTCCCATTAAAGAGTGGATATAGTTTGATCAACTTTAGCTTTCACTTGCATACCTTACAACTTTACTTTGTTTTCTGCTTATACTTTCTATTTTGAAATTTATGATATGTCTATGTGTCATAATGAGTATTTCGTCTTGCATCATTTATATTAATCAAGTTATATACTTTCGAGTTAACTTTAAGAGTAATTTCAAGGTTAACAAGATTATGTTTATTTACTGGATCTGTGATTATAACTCTGTTTAGTGACCCAACATTTTTGGAGTGGTAACTTTCTAAATATGGTTATGTGAGAGCGACCCGTACTAAGCATAGTAATATTGTTATCCAGGTTCTTATAAGTGTCATAATTCGTTTACCCTAGATCTAGAAAAGTCATCTCATGTGTTTCTCTATGGTGAATTATTGAATATTTGGGTGTCTAGAACCATTTTTGTTGAAGTTATCTAGTGAAAGAAATATTCTTGTTGATTTTATTTATTTTTCTCTACTATACTTGTTCTTAGGAAATATCTATATAATTTACAATTTCTATAATCTATTTATAGATCTATCTATTCATCAGTTTATCATCCAAAACCTCCAATAAAATTATCTTATTTTTTTCCGTAACTCTACTTGGTCTTTAGAACCAAATTCACTTGTTCATTTTTGAACTTTTATCTTATCAGTAGAAAAGTGGGGAGCAAGGTTTTTGGCGCCGTTACCGAATATAAGCCTATCGGAACGAGTATGTCTCAGTATTTAAGAGAAATAAATTAAATAAAAAAATATAATATACAGGAAAAAGCAGCTCCTAGGAACTCAGAGGCTTACCCTTTCGTTGCGAATCCACGTCGATAAATCTGCTTGATCTTTGGGAGTGCTTCTTGTTCGTTTTGACAAATCCGCTTGATCTTTCAGAGTGCTCCTCGTTCGTTTTGATTTAATTTGTGTGAAAATATGTTATTTTAATCCTAAAAATATTCAGACTCGGAGTCTAAATTTATTTTAGGTCCGAGAATATCTAAGAATTTTTTAGAAAAAGATGAAAAAATTGATTTAAAAGTAATTAAATCCAGAATCCAAACTTATTTTATACCCGAAAATAATCAAAGGATTTTTAAAAAGAAAGATGAACAAAAATCATTGAAAAAAAGCCTGAAGAACTTCGTTTACGTTTTCTGAAATTTTTCATCGTCTTTGTCAAGAAAAGTTTATTTTGTAAAATTTTTCTCCCCTCTTTTCCACGGAAAATTCCCCCTATTTATAGGCGGAATTTTTCCGGTACCATTTAATAGTACCATTTAAATGGTATCATTAAATGATATAATTTCCTTTTTTCATTCTGTATTTGGACCATATTGTGGTACTATTCAAGTACCATTTTCATGTCTCATCTACATTTATTTTTTTTTATTATATCTTTTCCATTTCTTTTATTTCATTTCTTTTTTCATTCCTTCTCCTTTTATTTCTTTTATTTTTTTCTTTATAT
>CATIWQ010484895.1:0-21519 GCA_949673415.1 Euphorbia schlechtendalii | reverse complement strand
TAAGTTGGAGAAAAAATGCCAGTTCTTATATATAAGTTGACATTTAGAGAATCAAAAGAATCTTATTTGCATGTAAATATGTTTCATGGGTTTTCAAAAGCTGACAATTGTATTATAGTAAATAACTAATAACAAGAAAATAATCATCTATCCACGATAGTATTTAAATTCAAATTTTATCAATTATCAGATAAATATGACAGATAAAAGAGCAAATAAAAAGTATAAAAATAAATAAATAAAATATTAAGAAAATAATATTTGTCAAAAATTTAATGAAGGACACAATGGAGATAAAATAATGAGGACTAAATATTTCTTTCCTTAACAACTATAACAACGTATCATAAAATTACTTTCTTTATTAAAAATAATTAAATTTTAATTCATTTATTAAAAAATAATTAAATTATAATTTTTTCATTTTCATTTATCAATTTAAATTATTAAATTTTTTTAATCTTATTTATTTTGTCATGATATTAATTGTAAGAAAATATATTTTGATGGTAATAGATAGAAAAATAAATTATTATAAGGATGTAATGGATAAATAATTTTTAATTGAAAATTCTATAAGAATAATTAAATAAGGTATCGAAAGAAAATAAAATGCTAATTAAAAGGAAATTAATTTCTTGAGAGCTGAGAGCAATAATAGTCGGCACTGGTTGGTTACGGTCCGTGAAACTAATTGTACCCGCCAGCTAATTCCGTTCTGTCACCACTTTCCTTCTCTCTGATGATGCCACATGTTAGCGTTTCGACGTTTCTTGGAAACACCTCGTCCTGACCCTTGACTTTTTTCGAAGTTACCAAGGTGCCCTTATGCGTGTGCTTATGACCATTCCGTTACTTGTATGGTTAAATTGTCATCTTCGTAAAAGTAGTCTAACAAACCTGGAACCTAGGAAGGTGGGGTGAAAATGAAACTGTGCATAGTCGGCTAATTCCAGAAAAAAGTACAACTAGGCTATGATTTCAAACTTGCTTTGATTCGATTGGGAATGGCTTTATTTTTCTCCCTTCTACACACCATCCACTGTTCCTTCTAGCACGTGATGATTTGATCCCGTCTACGTAGTCTAGTTTTTTTCCATCATAAAAAAAAAATGTCTGATTTAACTCCCAATGTACTTTTTTTTATAAATGCAGTCATTATATTAGTACAAGCTATGAGTGTGACATTATCAAACAATAAAAAAAGTACTACATTATCAAACAGTAAAATTTTAAGTTCCAAACGTTATTTTGCATTTTTCATTATCAGGTCAAATCTTACTCGGAATTAAGAAAAATAATGATTGTTTAATAATAAAATAACTTAAACCATTAAAAATTCATTGTTTACTTATTATTTGTTTTTATCATAATTCTTTGTGTGATGTTTATTGTGAATGTGTTATAATTTTTTACTACTGACTAATTTAATTAATTTGTGTATAAACACCTAAATATTATAGGCTATGTTATATTGTACTTCAATTCACATCTTTCACTTAAATCATTGCTTAATGCCAATTTATTAATGCGTGTAAGAAAAGGGTATATGGAATAGCTAAAAATCTTACTACTTATTTTCCATAGAAGCATGTAAATGTATTCATGGATTAAATGTAGCTGAAATATAGTGAATTTTTCATAATTTAACGTTATTGATATTTTTATATTATAATGTAATTTAGTGCATAGAAATTTATATTCTGCAAGAGATCAGCAATTTTAATACATGTATCTATTTTGCATGATATTGTTAAGTTGAATTTTGACAAAATGGAACGAGTTTAATGTCTGAAAAGAAGATGGATTACACTTCAAAATGTACAAAAATGAAAAAGAGGGCAAAAAAAAAAAAACTGTATCTTATGAAAACTAATTCATATTTTAATTCGAATATATTTATATTTTATGATTTTTTTCAGTTTTTATGATTTTATTTTTTCTTACAAAAAATGACATTTTTATAATTAAATTTAAGATACTATGAAATTAGTCAAATTATTACAACTGATATAAATGTTGAAACATGGGATGCCCATTGTTTTACCTAAAATTGATCAATGAAATATTGTAATTACATATTTAACCTATGATATAAGCTGGTGTGAATGACTAATATGGGGTAAAAAGGTAAGAGGGAATCCACAAGCAGCGAAACGCGAACTCAAAGAATCAAAAAAGAAACGCGTTTTGGCCGGCAGGCGTTTGGTTGAACCACCTAACAGCCACCACTTTCCTTCAAAATTCCTCTCTCTCTGTATTTATTTCATGAAAAAAATATAATTTGATAAAATAAAAAAACAACTATTTTAGCAATATAATATAAAACTCTATATTATCTTCTTTTAGTTATTTTTTTGATTTTCTAAGCCATCCTCCCTTCTCTCTCATCTACTATTCCCTTTTACTCCTCTCCCTATCCCTGCCATTCCCTCCATTTTCTCTCCCTTCCGTCCACCGGTATACATCCTACCCTCGTGTTGAACCGCTTCCTCTCAGGCGACTGCCCCCGTGCCATCTGCGAAAATTGTTTGTTTCTGTTCCATTGTTGAGATTCTTTGATACGCGTTTCCTTCATTCATTGGGAACGGTTCGGATCTCTGAGTTTGACTCGGTTTCTTCGTGTTTGGTGCGTTTTTGTAGAATGTGGGATCTGTGGTTCTATGTTATGAAATATTGATGAAGAAGATCGTGATCTAGGGTTTGGATTTTGGACTTCTGGACTTTTCAGTTTTTAAACTTCAGGAAAACGGAGGCTTATAGAGGTCGACTGCGGAATGAAATGGTAGGTTACTTATGTTCCTATATTTGTGTTAATTTCCTGAGTTAATTAACTGTCTATGTGTACTTTTACTTTTTAAAGTTGATTTGAATTTCCTTCCATCGAAGTCTCCTACTCCTCAGATCTTGAAGCATTGCTCTCATCTACTCAGTTTTTGGTTTATTTCCTTGTTTAGAATTTACTTTACTAATGATAGGAATTCCTTTTGAAGGAGATCAAAAGTCTCCTGAAGAAGCTTTTTAAATAACAGAAAATGCAACGGAAAAAGAATTTCGACGAATGCATGGTATATTTTTAGTCAATTTATTTTTTGAACTTCGAATTTATTATCAACTATATGAATTAACATTTTAGTCTTCGAAACTGCGATAACAGAATAAGTTTCATGCTATTAATTTAGTTTTATTGTTTATCCGCCTGTAGTACGAAGACAGAGTTACACATGTTATTGCTGAATATCATTTACGAAGAACATGCATTGAATTTTTCCGGATTGGATTGAGAGTTTGAGTTGAATTATTACTATTCTGTTTGATTTGGTCTCTTGGGCCAATTTTTGCTGATAATTTTGGATTTACATACATAGGTATCAGAGATTTAATTGTAGATTCTCTGTCTTGAAATTCAAGATGGGTCCAGTAAAAACACATTTCTGTTTCTGATTTTTTAGATTATTGTATAGCCGTATCGTATGTTGACTTATGAAATTGTGGAGGGGATATTTATATTTTGGTTGGCTAGATTTAATTTAATTTCTGGGAAAAGCTCAAAGATCACTAAATGCCACAGCCTAAAATTTTCAGAATATGAATTTCACGTTGCATACCTTTTGTTGCCAAGCTGAACACTATTCTTGAGTTCCCTTGTGATATTTGGCATGTTTACTTAAGTTATGAGTATGGACAATTGTTAGAAACTCCAACCAATTTTGATGCATAATTCTTTAATTATCAAAACTCTTGTTTTGTTTGCTAGTTTTGGTCGACATTTACTAATTCAAGGTTTGTCATAAATTGAGCATTTGATGCATTCGGCATCTGATGTTAGTGATCTGGCTAGTGCGTTCAATTGCAAAATTTGTAACCTTATCTCAAGGCTAACCGGTTGCTGGTTCATCCTCTATATTGTAAGATTCTTAGAGGCCTTTATACGTCATGATGCTGCAAATTAGGTGGTCATACATTTCATGTTTGTGGATCACAGTGACAGTAACATGTTTAGAATTGCTTTCCACATTCCTTTCCCTCATCTGTTCCAATTAATGCATTATGGATCTGCTTTTATGTCTATGCTAAGTATGGATGTATTGTATTCATTTGGTTCCTTTTGACAGGTGGAAGGAAGGGTCAGCTTGTCTAAAGAGGTGAAAAATGGTTTAGAATTTTTGAAGCAGAAAAAGCTTCAGAGGATGAATTCTGAAACTGTCAATGGTTCTTTTAACGTTAGCAGCATGATGAGTAGAAGTGGAGGAGATGCATTAAGGGCTTCTGCATCGTGTGGTGTTAGACTGCATGGTAATGCCGAATCCTTTGTTCTGCCAAATCGCACCTTAAGTGGCAAGGATGCATTTATTAAAAGTAAAGTTGATAAATTTAATACAAAAGATCTAGAATGGACAGAGAAAATTCCAGAATGCCCTGTGTACTTCCCAACAAAAGAGGAGTTTGAGGATCCGCTAGTGTACTTACAAAATATAGCTCCAGAAGCTTCAAGATATGGTAGCGAATCTTATCTCTGTAGTTTTTGTGTGTTTATTTGATGCAGACATTGGAAAACACCTATTTGGGTGGTTCACGATGATAATTTATAACATAATCAATTGAGTTTTGCTGATCAATATCAGAATGCTCTGTGTTTTTTTCTGCTGAGTGAAATCACTTTGTTATCTATGGTGGAGAGGTGAAGGTGTCATGAAGTGCTCTTATTTTCTTATATTCTAATGGTTATATTTTTGCATTAGCTCCTTGTTAGTTGTTTTTATAAACAAAAGAACACAGCTTTTGCTAAAGAGTAGCCACTTTAAACAAAAGAAATTCGGCTTTCCCTAAAGAGTTCACTCTAGCAGCAGTGCATGTACACTACTTTCTGAAAATCCATAATAGGGCCAGTCTATAGGAACTTTAATATGTTAAGGGATAGTTTAAATAATCATGTAGTTGGGATTTTAACTCCTGGACATTATTTGATAATTTATGCACATTTCTTCTTGGATTTGCAGGTATATGCAAGATCGTTTCACCTCTGAGTTCTTCTGTTCCTGCTGGGATTGTATTGATGAGGGAGAAAGCCGGATTCAAGTTTACAACTAGAGTCCAACCTCTTCGCTTAGCAGAGTGGGATAGTGATGACAGAGTGACGTTTTTCATGAGTGGAAGGTTAGTGTTTTTACTATGAACTAAATCTGGTTTTCATAATGTTCTATCTGGTTTGAAGAATTATTTTTACTTTTCAGAAATTATACATTTCGTGAATTTGAGAAAATGGCGAACAAGGTTTTTGCTCGTAGATACTGTAGTGTCAGTTCTCTCCCTGCTACATATATGGAAAAAGAATTTTGGCATGAAATTGCTTGTGGGAAGACAGGAACAGTTGAATATGCATGTGATGTTGATGGTAGTGCCTTCTCATCCTCTCACTGTGATCCTCTTGGAAATAGCAAATGGAACTTGAAGGTGTTATTTTGCTTTCACTTCTATTAATTTTATTCCTTACACTCTGATGAAGGATTGCTAATCAATTATGTTTAGCATCATGATTAATATTATAGTGGAAGTTAAATTTACTTAATTGCAAGAACTAGTATAGTTTTATTGTTGGCGGTGTATAAAAATGCTCATGTCATGTCTGAGTGTAGAAGCACTATTTTTCTTGTAGAATAGGTCTTTATTTTAGGTGGATACTCCAAGTTCAGCCTCCGAGTTGGCTTGTATTTTACATGGGGTGGAGAAGAGATTGTTTGAAAAAAACAATTTGATGCTTATTGTTTGCTATTATCTGCTTTTCATATAACTTAAATGTATATCTTATTTACTTATTTGTCAGTTTTTTCATTCATCAGCTCTGGGAACAAAAGATGTTATGTTTGAAACAAATAATTCGTAAAACAATGAAAACAGTTTCATGTGATAAGCTCATAGATTTCCTTTATTTTCAATAGCATTGTTCATACATCATTTTTTTGTTGCCTCTTATTTTGTAGAATTCTCATTATGTGCATGTGTATCTGTTCGAATTGTTACATCCTACATCTGTTTTGTGGTTTCAGAATGTTTCGCGCTTGCCTAAGTCTATCTTGCGCCATTTGGGAAATGATATTCCGGTAAATACATTGTATAATATTTCTTGTAGTATAAATTGAACGTGGCGATGCTCCCCGGCTTACATTATTTGTGTTTCAGGGTGTTACTGATCCCATGCTTTACATTGGGATGCTATTTAGCATGTTTGCGTGGCATGTGGAAGATCATTACTTGTACAGGTAGGCCAAGCATGCTACACCTTTTTGACTGTCATGCATGCATTCTGTATGACATTTGTTAAATTTTTTTGCTGATTTGTTTTTGTTTGTGCTCCTTTTTTAATGCTGTGGCAGTATTAATTACCATCATTGTGGGGCATCAAAAACTTGGTATGGAGTTCCTGGCTCAGCAGCTTTAGATTTTGAAAAGGTAGTTCGGGAACATGTGTATACATGTGACATTTTATCAACTGATGGCGAAGATGGGGCTTTTGATGTACTTTTGGGGAAAACAACTTTGTTTCCACCAAATATATTGCTGGATCATGGTGTGCCTGTGTACAGGGCTGTGCAAAAACCTGGGGAGTTTGTTATAACCTTCCCTAGAGCTTATCATGCTGGATTTAGTCATGGTAAGATATTTTTTACCTTTAGTTGACAGATGGTTATGATTACATATGTGCTCAGTCCATCTTCCAAAGCTGAATTGGGGGTATTTAATAATAACTTCTGTAATGATACTTCACCTTGTATAAATCTCCAGGTTTTAATTGTGGTGAAGCTGTGAACTTTGCAATTGGTAATTGGTTCCCAATGGGATCTGTGGCTAGTAGTCGCTATGCGCTTCTTAATAGGGTGCCTTTGCTTCCCCATGAAGAACTTCTTTGCAAAGAAGCTATGACTCTTTATACAAGCCCAGAGCTGGAAGATTTAGATTTTTCCAATGCAGACTTTGTTTCTAATCACAGCACTAAAGTTTCTTTTGTCAAACTGATGCGCTTTCAGCATCATGCTCGGTGGTCTTTGATGAAGTCAGGAGCATGTACTGGACTTTTTCCGAATACACTTGGAACTATTCTCTGCAGTTTATGCAAAAGATACTGCTATGTTGCTTTTGTAAACTGCAATTGTTACATGCATCCTATGTGCCTTCGTCATGGTACCAAATTTTGTCTCATCTCTATATTTTTTTTTTGTATTTTATCTGTCATTTGTCTTCCACCATTTTGTTTTTAATGTTCTTTTTATATCTTCCAATTTGTTTGCTTATACAGATATTAAATCACTTGGCAAATGTGGAAGAAATTTTACCTTATTTTTGAGGGTGGATATATCAACAATGGAAGCTGCGGCTAAAAGATTTGAGAAGGAAGATGGAGTATTTGAGGAGATTAAGCGGCTAGCAAAAAGTGGGAATACTTTTGATCCATATCCACCATCAAATATGTTTCCGGGTGTTTTAGAGGATGGATACACTCCATACTGTGAGATTAATTTTGACTGCAGAAGTGATACTTATGCAACATTTCATGATCACTCGCTTGATCTCAACCAGGTTGCATCCACATGTAGCGTAAAAAATTCTCAACCTGAAGTTTCAGGGACGTCAGCTTCCACTCTCTGTTCATTTGACTCTAAGATAGGAAATATTGAGTCCAAGTTCTCCAGAGAAGTATCACAAGGCATGTGTGATTCCTCTTCTTTATCTCATGATGAGTGCTTGAGTACTCAGCAAGGGAATCTTCATGGATCAGAAGTAAGACTTCCTACTGGTCTACAGAGTGATGATTCTGATTCGGAGATATTCAGGGTTAAACGGAGGTCCTCTGTCAAAGTGGAGAAGAGAATTGTGAACGATGATGGGATTTCAAGGAATTCCAAAATCCAGGTATTTTATCTTAATTTTGATATTTTTAAATGCAGTACATCATTATGTGCTGTTGTGTCAAAAAGTGCAGAAACATTGTTTAATTAACTAGTGAACACGAGTAATAAACTTAAGTATTTTCCATTTCACAAGTTTATTTAAATGCGACAAACATTGAACATCTGTTTTTAAGAAGATTGAATTGTGTTTATGCAAGCTAAATGATAAGGCGACTGGAACAAACTGTCCTTTGCTATTTTTAGTGAATTATCAAGGAAAGTGAAGCAACATTGAAATGCTAAAGCTGAAAATAAATGGTAATGGTGTCGGTTGGATCATAAGACAGGTGGCAAACTATGAAGTAAAACAAGATCATTTGACAATAATTAGTAATAAACCATATGTGTCCTAAGGGTGTAGCTTTTAAATCTCAAGGATAAAAATTTTTTTCCCTTCAAAGAACAGCATTTAGATCTTATGGACATCATTTATTTAATTGATATCCTCTTGGCTCCTTTTTATTATTTTTTTAAAAAAAATAGCATTTTGTGTTGAATATTCATAGGGGTTGAAACGGTTGAAGAAGCTTCAGAATGAAGGAAGATATGGTCAATCAATGTACCCAGCATCCAGAAGTGATGAATCACATCGGAATCAGAAGCTCTCTTCTCATTATAAGCAATCTCCAGAGAGAGCAGCGATGGAAAGGTATGGTGGGGGAAGTAGCATTCCCATGTCAATTAAGTTGAAGAAGTCAGTAAATGATCATGCAATCAGGGGACAGAGAGAACACCAAAGAATGGACAAGTTGCAGAATAATTGTTTGGGAAAAAGTAGGAGGGAAGCACCTTCCATAGAAACAGGGCCGAAGCGTCTTAAAGTGAGAAGCCTGCCTTACTAGGGTGAGAAAGCAGCAGGCTAAATTGACATAACTGGGATCCTGACATTCTTTTGCTTGTAAATGAGGAGCAGCATAATTATCAAGAGCAGAACCTTGATTTAGCTATAACATTTATTGGTCTCGAAAGGGGTGTTCTAACAACACAGAAAAATCCAAAGATTAATTGTGGGGAGCAGTGGTAGAAAAAATTTAACCAGGATTAGGAAATTGATATTCTTTGTGCAGGGCCACCAAATTGAGCAACTCTGCACCACAATGGGCGATTGTTCTGGTTCTTAGGCCAGGGTATTTTTCCGTCTTTGGCAGGAGAAACTTTTTCCTGCTAATTGGAAGTAGAATTGGGGTAGCAATTCTTGTAAATATGCTATCTTTTTGTTTTGAAAATGGTAAGAAATTTAATTTTACAAGGAGAAGTGAGTATTGCTCCCAAACTTTTCCTTGTGTTAAGATCAGGTGTCATTTTGCTGCTTCCTTTTGGGTTCTTTATTCTTTTTGTAGAAATGACCTCCTGAATAAATGCAGAGAAATGCCTTTTTTTCTCTTCTTTCAACTGCCTTATTTTTTTCAGTTGTGTCTAGGTGTAGATTCCTTTTCAACAAATTTAGATATAGGCCTTGTATCACTTTCAACAACATTTGAGTTGTTGGTTTTGTTGTGGGGGTTCACACATGTAAGTAAACATGACGCCGGTTCCGGTATAGGTTAAACAAGGTTTTGACCAAGTTCAAGTAAGGTTTCGGTTCTGGTTCAAACCTTGATATATGTCAGATATTTAATTTTAGACACTTAAGTTTTAATTAATGTTAATTTTAAACATTTAGGTTTTACTTCATGTTAACATTAATACATGTTACAAGAGAATATATTATCTTAAATATGTAAAAAACATATATTTCTTGTTTTAAATCATTATAAATATCATACTTCAACATTAAACTATTAATTTATTACTTGTACAATGATATAACTTGATTTAAAAAAATTAAATTAATGAAAGCCAGAATTAAAAAACAGTCATGCATGCGCTTAACTTTGTTGAATAGCGCTTTAATTAAATAAATTATAATTTCAATCTTGATGAATAGAGCCTATAAATAAGACAATGAATATACATGTCTTCTTACTCATAATGAAATACTTTATAACAAGGTATTTCATTTATTGTACTATTTGTAATATTGATATTATTTTGGTACATTTTCAACACATAAATACATGTATATTAAGACATTGTCATTGTTCCGGAATCGTCGGTTTCGGTTCCGGTTCGTTATTTTCATTAAACTAATCCTAAACTTTATCTAAAGTGGAACTGCTGGTTCCTGTTCGGTTCGGTTCGGTCCGGTATAGACGATTCCAGTTTAATTTGATCATGTCTAGTTGCCAATGTAATGTTTGACATATGTCCAGTTTATCCATTTTAATTTACTTGCAATTTTAAAATAATTAATTCATTGCCTTTATGCACGAATGACAAAAATTGTACGAGGGACTAGGGGGCACAATTACAATTATGAATGTATTCGGTAGTTTTTGCAATACTCTACTGTCGATGTTGCAACTTCAGTCTCTGTTGAAGAGCCTGCCTAATCATTTTCTTCGACCTCATGTTGCTATAATCGAATTAAATTAAGATGAGTGAAACTACTATTCTCGCAAGGTTTGATAACCCTCTTTTAAACCATCTCAACTCCTTAGTGTGTTGGTCCTATTAGATTTCTCTTCAGCATGCATCTTCATATATATGTATTCAGGTTTTCTCTTTGGACTCACTACACTTTTGTTCCTAAGGCCTTAAGGGCATTAAATCAGGCCATTTTATACCTCTGAAATAATATGAGAATAGCTCAATCTATTTTTAACGGTAAAATTGTTAAAAGATTTATTCTTCCATAGCTAATACTTAGATGAGTGTTTAATATACTGAATTCACGCCTTGTTTTGTACGATGATAAACCAATGCTAACTGTTTTAAATTTTCAGTGAAATCGATTCTATGTATTAATCTAAACAAAGGGAAACAAAGTAAGAACAGCAACCACTAAAAAAGGAATTCATATTATACTAGTTTTATCGTATTAATGAAATTTGAAGGAGATGACTTTTTATGGAGCTTTTTAACCTCATCCTTCACTCAATTTACGGACAATGTGGCAATCGATGTTAATGTGCTTAGTCTTTTCATGGAAGACTGGATTTTGAGCAATGGCCAAGGTTGCTTCATTGTCACAGTAGAGTGGCACTGGTGCTGAAAAATCCTGGAGTAGATGATAAGTCATTTAATATCACATGAAGTTGTGCACATGCTTCTGTATACTGCTTCTACAGAAGACCTACTTACAGTTCCTTGCTTTTTAGTCTTCCATGAGATGAGAGAAGAACCAAGTTGGATGCAAAAGCATGTTGTGGACTTCATAGTAATCTCGCAAGTGCCCCGATCAGAGTCACTGAATGTTGAAGTATTTCAACGCATGTAATGTAGCGCTGCCTGAAGATGATGTTCTTGTGGATGCTGCATAAACTGGCTTAATTTTTGAGTTGGAAATGATATGCCTGGCCTGGTAAACCCCAGATACAACAGCTTGCCAACCAACCTACTATACTGATTAGGTTCTTGCCTGGCCTGGCTTAATTCTGCCGTTGTTGATTATTCATGTTGTCTTTTTTATTATTCTGTGTTTCTTCTTCACCAATAATATAACTATAAGATATTAAAAGGTTTCGCCTATCATTTGGCTAAACCTTTTATTTTTTATTCTTTCAGGTTTTATAAGAAAAATACTTCTTATTCTCTTTTTCAAATTTAATCTATTTAACTTTATAAAATTTATTATACAGTAGTATATATATACCGATAATTTTAAATCTGAGTGTACTAATCTCGGAAATAAATTTTTTTCTATTGTGAATTCCGAAAAATTCTTTTGATCATTTCCATTTATTTTATTAGCATCTATACACCAACAATATATATTATCATGAACTTTGACAATTTTAGTAAGGCCCCCTATTTTTAAGTTATTCTTTTTTATGCTCTTAAATTTACTTAAGTTTTTACTTATATCCAATATATAGTTTAAAAACATATCTTTTTTTTAAAGTGGGATAAGAAGAATATTAAAAAATTATTATAAATATAAAGTACTGAAATTCATTTCAAAGACAAATCCGATGCAGTAAGTACATAATATATGCTGTCTGAAACAAAAACATGGGCAGAGGGCAGTATTCTGTATTTTAAGACTATAAAGACAACAATTTATAAAGGAAATGGCATTTATACCATTGGATTTCCACCTTCAGCCTCTCATATGCAAATTAAATTCAACGTTGACCCAAGGGTAATTCGGGAATCCAGAGGAAGAAAGTTAAAAAAAACAGACAGCAGCGAAATCCTCAAGTAAAATAGAATTATGAGTAGAAATGTAGAATAATGATGTTGTAGTCAAAGTCGAAAAAGTAAAAGCTAAAACAGAAAGAATAACTGGGATTTGTTGAAAATTAGGGTTTGATGATGATAACAATCATAAGTGGGTGGGCTTTAATTGGAAATTAATTAAGAAACCCTCTAACGTTAGAAATGGATGGATTACTAGCATTTAATTTTACATATTCATTACTAAGCAAATTACTTTCGAATCAAATATTTTTAACCACACATGAACTTGTTTATCATAATGTTTTTCTTATTTTGTCATTTATTTCCAAAGTTAGTATAATATTGTGATGTACTGAAATTAGATAAGTTTGTGTTAAATATAAAACGTTACGTTAGACACTTAAAAAATATATGTTGAGTTATAAAATCATATAGTCTTCTTAAGTTGGAATTAAAATAATAATTGTTTCAAAATTAGAATTATGTGAATTTTAACCAAAAAAACAAACAGAAAGAAGAAGAATTTGTTTGGGTCCAAAAAGAAGAGTGAATGTGTGGGTTAGAAAGGTAAGAATGCACACGTTAAAGTTTACACTAAAATCTTCCTTTTCCTTCTCTTGAAAAGAAAACAATGGTTAAAGAAACTTATTATTGAAAAAGCATATGAAAATCAAACTCCTAATATTATTATTTTTTACAATTTATTTTCTCTCTTTCTCACCCTTTACTGATACCCTACTTTCCCCACGTCCACAAAAGAAAAAATAAAGAGAATATTTTAAATATATTTTTTAAAATTTTCTCTCCTCTTCTATAATCCCTCAAGTGTCATTTTCTCAAATATACTTCACACAAAAGAAAGAAACAACCATTCACTTCATTCTTCTCTCTCTTTTAATCTCAAGTCTCTGCAACTACTCCTCTCAATATTGATCCCAAAAGAAAAACAAAACCCACAAATTTTTTTCTCAAAATTTGTATACCCTTTTGCCCAAATCACCCGAAAGCCACAATCTTTAACCTCAATTCATCTTCCATAGCCCCCTTTTGAGAGTATACTCGTTGCCCTATCACAAGGCAAAACAAGAACAACTAAGACAAAATTAACAAGCAGAAGTACTTCAAGTAGAAGAAGTAATAAGTGTAGTTTGAGAAGAGAAGAGATATGGAGTTGTTTCCAGCACAACCAGATTTGTCTCTTCAAATCAGCCCGCCAAACACCAAACCCCCCACTTCTACATGGAGAAGTACAAGCACAGAAACTGAACTGGATTTGGGGTTTTGGAAGAGAGCTTTTGATTCAAGAAACTCTTCAATGGCTGCTAAACCAGACACTACAACTAACAACTCCATCGATCTTTCTTCACCAACTCCAAGGGTTTCAGCTGCAGACTCCAATAACTCAACCCAATTTCACCTCCCCCAGAACTCCACTTCTAACAACACTGTTTTCAACAATTCCTTCAATTACCCGAATCGCCATTTCTCCCTCATTCAACACCAGCAGCAGCAGCAGCAAGTTCTAAGCCAAGAACTGGCCTTTTTGAGACCCATAAGAGGAATTCCTGTGTACCAAAACCACCCTTCTTTCCCTTTCCCTCAGCAGCATTTAAACACCCAAAATTCTTCTTTTGCTACCAACAACTCAACTTTTTGCCCTTACCAGTCTCCTCCAGGGCTAATGAGATCAAGATTCATGTCAAGATTTCCGGCCAAACGGAGCATGAGAGCTCCGAGAATGAGATGGACTTCTACTCTTCATGCTCGCTTTGTTCATGCTGTTGAGCTATTGGGTGGCCATGAAAGTATGCTATGCTTCTTTATTTCTTTTCTACTTAACGAATTCATTTCCATCCCCTTTTCTCTTTTATTAGCTTTTCTCAAATTTTGATTCTTTTCCGGCCGGGGAGCAGGAGCTACACCCAAATCAGTTCTTGAGCTCATGGATGTAAAAGATCTCACCTTGGCACATGTTAAATCTCATTTACAGGTAAAAAAGATTGCATCTTTGCTTCAATTTACACACTTGCTCTACTAGTAATCAAGTTAATTGAGCTCGAGACTTAGTTTAAGCGACTAATTAAGCTTATCAGCTACTTGTAGGGTGTTAAAAGTAGCTAATTAACAATGTGAAACTGGGTAATTGAAGAATCAAAATAGAAAACATTACAAATTCCAAAATTTCTCAAATCCTTGTATTTCTAATAGATCTGATAGCTAATTAACAGCTTTTTTGCTTAGAAGAATGAACCATAACACAGTTAATAGCACATACCAACAGTCAGAGAGATAAAAGAGAGAGAGAGAGTGTGTGTGTGTGTAATGTAATGTATTATCTATTTCAGAAATCAAGTAAGACAAACCCCAAGAAATTCAAAAAAAAATACTAGTCATTCCCATACCAAGACAAGTCTTCACTCATTCCAATTATTTTCCTTTTTTAAAACCCTATTTTTCTTCTTCCTTTTTTTCAACCAATTAAAAAATTGAATAAACAAGTACAAAAACACCATCATTTCTCAATGATATCTTTCTCAGTTGGGTTTATTAACCACACATTTTTTAACCACAGTTAATCCCTTTCTTTCTCCTATGTATAAATGCTAAATAGCCATCTTTTAACAGTCCGTACTTGCACTGCATGCATCAGACTATCCCTACATTATCCTCAACGGTACATTGGCCTATTTTTCCTCCTTTTTTCTTTGTCAGAATTCAATTTTCACTGCTATGTGTTATGAATTTTGATTGCAGACAACTTAAGCTTAATTATGATACTAATTCATTACATTAATATGCTCACAATGCGATTAATTAATGTAATGTTGACTTGTTTATACAGATGTATCGCACTGTAAAGACAACCGATAGAGCAGCAGGCTCGTCAGGTATTACAACATGAGTTGACCTGATACGAGATATGTTCGTATTATTATTACGAAATGTTACATTGTGTTATATGTTAATGAAGTATGGTTGGGTTTGGCAGGGCTATCTGATATATATGAGAATGGATCATCCGGAGATAATTCTGAAGATTTTAATTATGAAATAAACAACTCTAGAAAATCCGAAATGTCAATGCAGAAGGGAACACCAAATGGTCAGCAGGACAATGGCCTTTGGGGCAATTCATCCAGGTCAGACATTCTGTTATATATACCTTGAGACTATATTACTATCATCAACAATAATGATGATGTTTCACGATATCATAACTTCGCATTTCAAAGTCTTGAAATGTTTCTATAGTTGCCAATTAACTTTTCCCAATGCGCTAAACACATTCTAAATTTTTAGGAGTTACATAGTTGTAGCGGTTAGTGAATTACTAGCTGGAGCTGCAAGAGATGTAAAAAAGAATTAAGATTTTTTAATTAACTTTACAAATTATAAGTTGATGCTTCTTTGCTTAGCCAACCCAAAAAAATGTGAATTAAAAACTTTAATTTTTAATTTACATATTTTAAAAAAAAGTTTTATGTTCAAGAATAACACTTCTGATATTCCTAGTTATAAAGACAAAACAGAAGACTGCATAAACTCTAATTTGATAATCTTTAAATATATTTATAGATTACATTGAGCTTTTCTTTTGTCTTTCATGTTTACTTTATAAAAAATCTAATACCTAATCTAAAGTTTTTGGACTTTGTGCAATACTAATATACCATTATAATTAAAATTCAATAAATTATATGTAACTAAGGTTTTCTCTCCTTGGTAAGAACACAGTATATATCTTTCTCTTTGATATTTTGTTGATATCCACATGGTTACATGCAAGAAACCACAAAAAGAAGATTATAAAAGAAATGATTTTCAGTGCTTTGTTCTGTCAGTCTAAAATTCCATGAAGACTGAAACTCCATCATGGCATAATTATACTCTTGTTCTTGTTGTGGGTGAAAAGGGTACAAGTAAAATATTTAAATCAACTAAAAAAATGGAGATATATCTCTTTCCCTTTGATTTTGTGGGTTCACAATTACAACAATTTTTAATTAGGTCCCACAAATTGGAAAACTTAGTGTCAAAGATAAATCCTAGCAATAATGATGGACCCATCAGTGGAAATCTTGCTACATACCCTTTGAAAATAGTTATAGTTGTAAAACAATTCAGTTTTATTTAGTTCAATTCGGTTCTTATTCTCTACACTATCTTCTTAGTTGTAATGGGCTATCACATGCCTAACTTCAACTTTATTTCATGTCAAGCATAAATTCGTTAAAAATGTAAAATATAGGTTTCTTTTTTAGTGTTGGTTTTGTTTCATGGCTTTTACTGATAGGAAATATTCTGTAAATCTGTTGGTTAATAGCAGAGAAGCTTGGTTGCATGTGAAACCTACGGATTCTGATGCTGAGAAATTTCCATCTCTTGAGGTATCAAATTTCATTTCAAATTTTTTTGCTTAATTTCCCAAAATGCCCTCTCTTAAATAAATGATTCCTCATGCATGCAATGTTGTTTTTCTTTTTCTTTTTTTTATTTTGGAATGATTGAATGAAAAAGGAGATGCCTTATTATCTTTCTTCTTTAAGTCATGCAAATTAGAAAGAAAGAAGAAAAGGCAGAGGCCTTTCAAAAGCTTGTTGAGGTCATTCATTAAATTCATTTCCAGGGTCATTTTCGTAATTCTATTTTTATTGCCCTAACTCCTATGGAGTGGAAAAAAAATAGTATTCTTTTGATGTGGAAAGCTTGAGCTTTATATTTTCACCAAAAGTAACTAATAAACTATTCTCCCCCTACTAACAAAACCAAAATTATTAGCTCATTTATGTTCTCGATATAAAATCATTGATTATGAACTCAAGACTCCAAACTTGTTTTAGAAGTATCGTCTATTACATTCAATTTAACGGTAATGTGCTTGAATTTGAACTCAAGAGCTCAATTGAGCAAGTTGCTTTATTTTTTATGAGACAAATTCCGATGACCCTTTAGGTATAGGTATTGAGAACAAGAAAAAATAATCTTTTTATTGAATATTGAGGGATTAGGTTTTTGAGTTACTATAGTAAAAGTCAATAAGATAGAAGCTACAGAATGGGGTCAAATTGTAACATTAATGTCTGTCGTCATATCGAATAATGTAACAATGAATTATTGGGAGCTGCACAACGGACACACAGGCATTTAAATTGTACCCACTTTTAAATGTTCTTTTAATTAATTATTGCAATAGTATAAAAACAATATTATATCATTCCTCTAGTCAAAATGTCCTTTTGGAATCCCATCATCACATGTTTCTTCATTTGTGAAAACATACAAGTAGCTTGAAAAATAATTTTTCATTTATTGCTTGTATTAGTTAAAAAATAATGAGATTGCTGAAACAGAAGGAAATGGAACCAAAGAGCTTAAGTTATGAAAGAATATCAGAAGGAAGTTCATCAAGCCTTTCAGCTGGGACAAGCCCCAAGAAGATGCCTAATTTGGAGTTCACTTTGGGTAGGTCAATTTGCTAGAAGTTCCGGGAAATGCCGTACCTGGATGAATTGTAGGCAATCTATTCTGACTGATTTATATATTGCAAATAAATAAATAATAAATTAGGGTTTGCTATGATTTTGAAATGATTAAATCTTCCTCACTGGTGGAGAGAATCAGGTACCCATCTGAAAAATTCAGAGAAAAAAATAAGAAAGAAAAGAAAAAGGAAAAGGAAAGAAAAAGAAAGAAAAAGAGAGGGAAAAGAAAGACAAGGAGACAAGAAAGACAGAAAGCAACAAAAGGAAAAAGAAAAAGAGAGGAAAAAAAGGCAAAGTCTTTACTGTCAAGCTGTGAGATCCAAATCAACTTATTATATTCCTACGTAAATATGAAAATCTAATTTTATTTTTATTTTCTTTTTGTTGTGTACTGATCACTAAAAATGATTATTAATTATATATGTATAACTTTAGCCATCTAGAGAGAAACAAAGAGAGATTTAAGTATGTTAAAGTATGAACTATGAAGTGTTCCTTGGTAATTGTATTGGACCACTTTGCATTTTTAAGTAATTTTTTTTCTGTAATTTTACCAAAGTAAATCTCAAATCATTCTCATATACTTTTTACATTAAGTATAAAGATATAAAAGGAAATATATTGAATTTTGTCATGATGATAGTTGGAGTTATGTATCAGTTTAAATTTTTTGTTCAAACCTTTACAAAATTATAAGAGATTTTGAACTCAAATCAACATAGTTAATACTTAAAAAAACATATATGCTAAGTTGAAATTACTTGCAAAGCATATAACAATATGTATGATTTTACAAATAGCTAGAGTTATAAAATATTTGATAATTCATTTAAAAATTATATATATTCGATTTTTTCTTTGAAAAACTCAAGATAAACTACAACTCTAATCCGTTTAAGTTGTAGATCCCGCTAACCGTATTATAGTAACATGATACATGACTTATCACTAGAGGAAAAATATGTTATAACATAAGGTTTGGTGTCTTTCATGCATGGTGTTGATCACTGACGCCAATGTAGGTGGCGTTAGGATTCAAACTGAAGCAAATTATTTTGATGAAAAATATTGTTGGTTACTAGGCTAAACAGATGCTAAAATCTCACTTTATTCCGTCAACTTAAAGTTGAAGTTGCCTGCATTTGTTGTGCATTGGTGTCGGTTTTCACAAAGAAGCAATGCCAATTTAGTTTAAAAAAATGTGTACACCATTATTGGGATCACATGTTTATACTAATTCAAGGAACGCCATTCATTGAACTATCAATAGGTTTGTATTCGTTAAGCTACAAGTGAAGATATATAATCGGCTTTTATCTAATTGAAAGCCTGTGTTAACTTTTATCTAAGTGTGCGGATATTCACGTTCTTTTCTATACTCCACTAAGTAAACCTGACTTTCAATTCTACGGTAGCCTTGATCAAGAATTCTCTAATTGTTGGGCGAATTAAGCATTTTTCTTCGAAATCGATACCAATGTAGCATCTCATAGTTCTTTTCTCTACTAGTATAATTGACTTTATCGCTTAGAATCATGTTTTAAAATTAGAAGAAAAATGATAAAGAAACAAGCCAAGTCTTCTGAGAAAATATTCTCGAGATAATAAGCTGGAATTGGGGACAAATAAGCAAAAATTATCAAATTAGTTTTAAGAAAAATGTGAATTTAATTATAAAATCGAAAGTAACTTTAGCTGAATAATTTGAATGCACACAATAATTTAACAAGGCCGAAATTCAAAACCTTGAATGTCATGTTAAGAATAGTAGTACAGTTTAGCAGTAATGATTAACTTTATGATTGCACTTTAATTTTAGTATTTGGGATAAAGGTAAAAATTTATCTTTACAGAAAGGAGAATGCTTAATTAAATAAGCTTCTCTACCAATTTGTAAACCTGCTTTCAAAAGGAACCTAAAGTCTTAATAAATTACCCTTATTTTCCTCTAACAAGGTTACCACTTTCTTAAAAGGTAAATGCAATTTCCTTTTAGAATAAGCTTAATAAGGGTGTGGAAAAATTAAGGACGTTAATTAGAGAATATTAATGCATAATTCTGCAACATGTAGAAGTAGCTAATAGATTCCTTTTTATAAAGGAAAACGAAAATTGGAAATTCTTCAAATACAAAAAAAGCTTAGATGATAGAAAAAGTGGAAATGCCTTAAATACAAAAAAAAGTGGAATAAGTATATGTAAGTTGGTATAAATAAGTAGGGCATAATTGGGTCTGAAAATATTAGCAAAAAATCAATAAAATCCAACCAGAAGTGAATGATAATAATTTTGATAGAGAATTATTAAAAAAGAGCCAAAGAAGACAAGAAGATCCAGTTTTGAATTTCAGTCAGATTCCTACCCTAATTTTGTTTGCTAGTTACATGTTTCATTCTATGCCTACATGATTTTAGGTTTGTGGAATTTTCTAAACAAACTCTATTATTTGTTATTGTTTGATTTAAATGTTATTTTTTAAAAAAATCGCTTACACCAACAAAGAGAAATATACACACCCAACTCCACCTGAATATTGATTCAAATCCGTGACATCAAGAATTACATTTTCAATCTCAATCACTAGGCTAAGACCTTTTAAATGTTATTTTTTTTATTTTTGTTGTTATATACTGTGGCTTATAATTTTTTGTTGTTGCCTATAATTTGTCAGTCTCTTGTTTAATAGTCTCATCAAACCATTAAAACTATTGTTTGACATACAAAGCAAAACAAAAAACAGTTGAAGAAATTTCAAACACGTATTATTGCTAAAATTCTTCTCGTAAATAATGACATCTCTAAGTATTTTTGACGAAATGCATTAAAACCTCCTTCTATTTTACAAATACAATTTATAACTTCATTAGTTTTGCTTTTATTATATAATATCTCTGTTATTAACACTTTTTTTACCAAATAATTTCTAACAAAAGTATAAGTTAATTGACAAAAATTATTGTTTTATATTACTTTTCAACGAGCTAGAAATTTAAATTACTTTGAAATTTTTTTTTATGGTCACTTTATATGGCTCAACCATAATTTGAAAGCTATAAAATGTCTTATGAATTGGCAAAACTTTAATTTATGATTCAAATCCTATGAAACTAATAGAATAAGATTAAATATTCCAACAAATGTGTATTGTGTCAACAATTTTGATTGGAAATACATAAAAACTATGTAAGGTGTCATAGTAAGACAAATACAATAAGCAGGAAGGTATAGTTAGTATATTTGTAAATTACAAGAAGATGCTAGTTTATTTAATTTCTTTGATCGAATTTTATTATAAAAGAAAAAATAAAAAGATAAAAGAAAAAGAAAAAAAAAATGAATCAACCAAATGCTCGCATGAAGCATTGATAAGAAGTTAATAAACCACCAAATAACTAATAGTTGGGGGGAGTAGTTGTCGGGTTTCTTGCCTGTGCCCTTGGCTGCTAAACGCGAGGTGGTTATAATTGTTCACCCTAATTATAATCACAACATCAGTTATTGAATAGCCATATTGCAATGAAACATCTGTTTTTAACTATAGTCAAACCTCTATAAATTAATAATGTTAGGATCATGAAATTTTAATAATTTAGCAAGGCATTAATTAATCGTGTAAATTAATAATTATTAATTTATAGAGTATGTAATTTATATCTCTACAATGTGAATGTGTATGAAATACATGAATTTAATTAATAAGTACTAATCATACATATTAACTAAATTTATGTATTTTCATTGATAAACTTTTAGTATTTCATACATATCTCAAGTTAAATGTATAAATCCACTCAACTATTAATATAATTACATGAACTAATATTAACTAAGTTACTATATAAAGAGAATTACTACATATAACTCTACAA
>CATIWQ010484739.1:0-26466 GCA_949673415.1 Euphorbia schlechtendalii | reverse complement strand
ATATATATATAAACTTGTATGTATATAAATAAATATAGAAATATATAAAGCTACTGGCATACGCACACCTCAGGTCACAGTCATCGTAGTCCTTTGGATCTACTGGCATACGCACACCGTTCCTCATAATAGTGGGAACTCTGGGACCAAGCTCAATTGGAAAGCCAAATCTGCTTGCTTTGTGATTGCGTGAAGTTTTTCATTCAATTTTTCTAGAAAGTATAATGATTACCATCAAATAGAGGTGGTCTAGTAATAGACATTCCTTCTTTTAGGAGAACTGCCTAACTAAAGCCGAAACCATAGTTGTTGTAAGCCATTTATGGATCTTACTGAAAGACGATTAGTCTAGAAGGTGAGCAACTACTTTGATACCACTTGTTGGTTTGTAAATAGGCTATAAACAATAGCAAAGGGGAGGGTTAATGCATTATCTTAGTTACTTTTAAGTTTTTCAAAAATCATTCGCTAAGTTCAGTTTTTATATGTGTGCTGAGTATGCATACTGAGTGGGATATAAAAACTTATTAATTGCTTAGCTTTACTAGCACGGTTTATCTTCAATCTTTAGCTGAGTAAGAATACTTAGCACAGATCGGATAATAAGCAAAAGTGTGAATAAAAGAGAGATTAATGAGCAAATCGCTAGATAAGGCTAGATGCTTAAAGTTAGATTGTCAACACTTGAGATTTATCCTGGTTTGGCCCCTAGCCTACCTCAAATCTCTGGATGCCATCTCTGAGCTTTAATCCACTAGTGATTCATTCCTTCAATAGGTGGAGAAGCCTTTACAATGGGTAGACAAGATTATAGAAAGTATCTTCCTTTCTAACTACCGCTCAACTAAGTTTGGGTACCCTTCCCAAACTGACACTCAGATCAATATAAAATTGCAAACTGAATTCAACTTATATAAACGTTGAATCCTTACAATGTTAATCTAAGAAATTTCTCTCTACTACATATAGATAAAGACTCTCGATGTTTACTGATTGCTTGCAATGGAATTTCTTTGGAAGCTAGAGTATTTTGCACAGCATTTTAGCTCTTAAGAAATTCGAGGCGGTTCATCAAGTTTGAATGTCTGCTCCAGTCTTTTATTTATACTGAAGAAATTCGAGGCGATTCACCATACATTATAAACATGAAAATGTCATAAGTACGAATATACATAATTAAGAAATACAGTTTTCTATAGATGTAATATACTGTGATCTAATAAGAAATAAGCAACTTATTCCGAACCCGAATCTCTGTATCTTAGTGGGTCATCCCTCGGATGTTAAGTCTCACAGTACTTTAAATCCTGGAAGAGTTAATCCAGGTGGCGACTATACACTAACAGATGACGGATTCAGGTTTAACCAATCTAAAAATATTTTCACTTTCTCTTTCAAACCTTCAGGTCCCCGACCTAATATTTTATTATCAACAAAAACACCCCAGTTAACCTCGCCTCTCATTCCACGCTCTCTCAGCCCATCACTCTTTGTGTCGTCACTCATAATCACCTACGAGGGGACTGATAAAGTGAAGGAGACCAAGATTAACTTAATTATCTAGGAGTATGAGCAGTTATAGATTAGCAACAATGAAGGTATTTAATCCATGAATACCATACTCATAAACATCATTAACGAACTCAAGATAGTAAGCAAGAACTTCACCAAGGAAGAGATGGTGAAGAAGATCCTTAGAAGTCTCACTAAGGAGTGGGATGCAAAGAAGAGCGCAATCAAGGAGGCTAATGATCTAAAGACCTATAGCTACGATGAGCTTATAGACACCTTACTGACTTAGGAAATGTCATTGAGGAAATATGATGATAACACAAAGAAAAGAAAGGGAAAGGAAAAGGAGAGTAGAGTAATCATTCGCAAGGCTGACTCATTCGATGAAAGCATAGAAGAGATTCAGATGAGCAAATGGCACTATTAACCAGAAGATTCAAGCACTTGATGAAAAAAATGGGAAAATTAACAAAAAGAAGTTTCCCAGCAAGAAGAAGCCAAATCAGTACCGAAGAGATGTTGAGGAAGGAAAAAATAAAGAATACGTCAAAGACATCAAGTGTTTTGGCATTGGAGAGAAGGGTCACATGTAATCATCATGTCCCAAATCCAAAAATGACAGATTCAAGAAGAAGTTTAGGGGGGAAATGAGGCACTTGCTACCACATGGAATGAGTTGGAAGAATCTTCTTCATATGATAAAGAAGCAAATGATTATGCCAACTTCTTCTTGATGGAGATTGATAGATATAGGGGAGAGAGCTTAGCATCAGCCTCAAATGGAAATCATTTTGCTACTAACTCAAATGTTGAGAAGAATAAAGGGAAAATCACTCAAGCAAAGGTACATTTTGAAATCCCTTTGTTAATATAAGAGTTCGCCATGTACTCTTTGATGTTATGAAAGTGACCAACCAGTTAAGGAAGAAAATTAAAGAGCTAGTGAGGAGAAGTGAGGATTCAGAAGACGCAGTAGTTTCCTAATCCCTTGATATCTGCTTTCTTCAAGAGAAAACTAAGTATCATGAGGTGTATTTCAGCAAGCTCACTAAACAATTAGATGAGTTGACTAGTGAGTTAACAACTTTGAAAAAAAGATAGGGTTTTTCCTCTTGCTAACAACTGAGCCCCAAGTAATGAAACTCACAACTCTAGGAAGGCGTAGAAATATTCTCCAAAGAGGAAAGTGAGGCAGCCTAAACCAAAAGTGACTTGTGGCTTTGTGGGAAGGGTAGACATGCTACTATATTATGTAGACATAAAAATGGTTATTATGATGAGTATGACTAGAGTAATTTAAGCACTGCTAATAAAGGAGGACCCATCTCAAAAGCATGGATACATAAAAAGACATAACTATTTTCCAAGTGAGCCTAAGATAAGTTGATGACACTAAAATGTGGTATTTGAATAGCGGTTGGTCAAGGCATATGACTAAAGATGAAACTCAATTTATCTCATTGGAGCATGAAATAAATGGAAGTGTCAGCTATGGAGATAAAAAGGCAAGATTGTTAGAAGCGGCATAGTAAGTGCTTCTCCTTCATTCAAAGAGGTATCTCTTGTCAGAGAACTAAAGTTCAACTTGCTTGGAGTAGCTCATCTTTGTGAAAAAGGTATAAAGGTTACATTTCACTCAATAGGTTGCTTAGTTATTGATCATAAGACTAATTCTACCATACTCTGTGATCCTCGAATTAATAATGTGTATATTATTTATTTATCCCTTAACTAAACTAATTTTTGTCTTGTATCTAAGGATGATAGCTCGTGGCTTTGGAACAGAAGGTTGGGTCATATAAATATGAATATTCTGTCCAAATTAACCAAAAAGCTATTAGTTGTAGGTTACCCAGTATCAGTTTTGAAAAAGATAGGCTTTGCTTAGCTTGTCAACTTGGTAAGAAGGCTCCAAAGTCATTTCGATCAATTAACAACGTAGTAACTAAGAGATTGTTGGAGCTCCTACACGTGGAACTTTTAGTCCCCGTTCAATATATGACCATGGGTAGAAAGATATTTTCCTCGATGGTTGTGGGTGTCTTCATAAGTTTCACAAGGGTGATCTTGCTATGTAGCAAAGATGAAACCTTTGGGTCTTTTATCAAACTTAGTAACTTGATAATGAATGAACTATGAATTAAAATATGTAGAATTCTAAGTGATCATGGCCGTGAATTCGAGAACTTCCATTTCGAAGAATTTTTTTCATCACATGGTATTGACTCCTTATACACCTTATAAAATGAGGTTGTAAAAAGGAAGAACAAAACCCTAGTTGAGATGGCTCGATCCATGTTGAGTGATAACAATCTACCAAAGTGATTTTGGGGAGAAGTTGTTAACATACCCTTTTATATACTTTATCGGGTTTTAATTTTCCCAATTTTGGAGAAAACACCCTATGAGCATTGAAGGCTGATGAAGGTATCTTTTTAAGTTACTCAACTAATAGCAAGGTATATAGAAAATATGTCTAAAGAATGTCTCTATATGAGGATTCTATGCATGTAGAATTTGATGAAACTAACAATGTAGGAAAGACGTTACTATGATGCTGATGAAGAAGGAGTAAACTAAGTAGAAAATCAACTCAGCATGCCGCTCTTGGTTCTTTCCAACCAAGCATAAGAGCCAAAAAGTAAGGAAATTAAAGCTGATGAAGATCTTACAGTAAACTTCAATGAAGAAGATCAAGCTCAGCCACAACAACCTAGTGTAAAGACTCCTATTATGCATCTAAGTCTTCCAAGAGAGATTAGAACTTAGCAAAATCACCAAATTGAAAACATGGTTAATGATGTTCATATTCCAGTCCTAATGCAATATTAGCTCAGCAGGATGATGAGCCATCCAGCTTTCATCTCATTAATTTATCCAAGAAGTTTTAAGATGCAAATTGAGATGACTACTGGATGATTGCAATGCAAAAAGATCTAGATCAATTAAAGCGAAATGATTTTTGGGATCCATTTCCAAAGCCCAAAAGGAAAATTAATCATCGGTACAAAATGGGTTTTTATGAACAAGCTTGTTGAAGATGGCGTTGTTGTAAGAAACAAGCTAAGCATATTGTTGAAGGCTATAATCAACAAGAAGGGATTGGTTATGAAGAAACCTATGCACCAGTTACCCGTCTTAAAATAATTAGGATCCTTTGTGCTTTTTCACTCGATATGAAATTCAAATTATTTAAGATAAATGTCAAGAGTGCTTTCCTAAATTGTTTCAACCAAGAGAAATTTTATGTATGACAACCTCTTTGCTTTGAAAATGCAAAGAATCCAAAGCATGTCTACAAGTTGAAGAAAGCTCTATATGGATTGAAGTAAGAAACCCGTGACTTGTATGAGAGGTTGACCAGTTTCCTAATAAATAAAGGATATGGAAGAGGCAAAACAGATACAACTCTTTTTATCAAGAGAAGGAAAGAATATGTGTTGATAATCCAAATATAAATTGATGATATTATATTTAAAGCAATTGATGAATGGCTTTGAAAAGAGTTCAGCAAGAAAATGAAGAGTGAGTTTGAAATGTCAATGATGGAGGAGCTCAACTTTTTCCTTCGACTACAAATGAAGCAAAGTGAAGACATAATCTTCATTAGCCAAGAAAAGTATGCCAAAGAAGTCCTTAATAAGTTTGACTTGGAGCATTTGAAGCCAATGTCCACTCCCATGGCCACAAAAACTATCTTGAGTAAGGATGAGGCTAGTAAGCCTCTAGAAAGTATGTTGTACAAAGATATTATTGGCTCACTTCTTTACATAACTACTAGTAGTCCTGATATTCAATACCTAGTATGTTATTGTGCATGATATCAAGCTGATCCTAGAGAATCTCACTTACCAACTATTAAGAGAATACTATGGTATTTGCTGAGAAATAAATCACTAAGAAACATGTTGATCAACATAGCTGGAGACATTGAGAAGATCATTCTCCCTCAAGGCATTGTCTTGATCAAAGTGAAGTGAGGGGTTGTTGAGGGAGAATTTGCACCAGTCTTCAAAGTAGATTATGAAGGAGTTCTTAAGAACAACAAGCTGCGAAGAGTGACCAAGCAACAGAATCTAAGAAATTTTCTTCTCCTTGATGGCCCAACCATGTAAGATATTATGCAATGCTTCTACAATAATTTGTACACCATTGACGGATTTAAAGATATCCATGCAACTCATATGGATGGAAAATAATTTTAGGTGCCTACAAGGCTAAGCATTCCCAATATACTATCATTGAAGGGAGTGGTACTAAGGAAGAATGGAGATGAAGAGAATGTTGTTATCTTGGAAGATAAGGAACTTTCCGTAGACTATGGATCTGGAGAAGACAAAGCTTCCACCTTGACATGGAGGGCAAGAGCTTACTATGAGCTCTTAACCAAAGTGTTATTACCAAGCACATCAAAGAGCTTAAGTTCTCATTACTACAATCTTGGTATATTAAGGCCCAAGATATCAAGTTGAAGAATACCAAGGTCACACCAACATTAGTACTAGATGATCTATTAAATGAAGTTGAGGACTCAAGCATGAGTGAAATAGAAGAGTAGCCTAATGAAGGGACTAAGGATGAGCTCCCTCTAAGGGCTCAATTATTGAAGGGTAAGACCACTGTAAGCTAGTGGTAAAGGTGGCTGTTACAAAGAAGATAGAAAGCCCTAGGATAAGAAAGGCATCAGTTGTATCTACCAAAGCACAACCTAAGAATAGAATCAAATTGACTAAGGCACAAAGGGAGGTTGAGGCGAAGACAAAACTATCAGTAGAAGAAGTAGAAGTTGCAAAATCTACTCTTCCTCCTCCAAATCCTAAATTTTGGTGAAAGTTCAAATGATGTTTACAACAAGACTCTCGTAAGGCTTAAGGAAGAGAAATAGGAAAATTGATGTTGTAGTCCTGAAGAAGAGATCACTACAAATTGTAGAGATTGATGAAGAGGTGAAAAAGGTGAAAAAGAATAAGAAGACCCTAATACAATAAATCCTAGAGTTGTTGAGCCAATTCAGCAGGCTGAGCAAAAGTTAAAGCAAGTCTAAAAGAAGAGGACTGCCCCAACAATGCTTAAGAGATCACTACAAATTGTAGAGATTGATGAAGAAAATTAGGAAATTAGCCAGCAAATGCTTGAGAAATCCGCACCTCTTGAATTATTTACCAAGTCACCACTCACACTTAATAAGTGGATTTACCTGATGTTGATCTATCCTTGGATCAAATGACTAAACTCTCAGGTATCTTAAAAACCTTCCTTAGATTCTTTTATAAATCCTAGTCTTATTTCTTTTGTAAATCCTATTTCTAATTCTCCTATACATCCAACAACTTCTACTTCTGCTCAAAGTCCTCCCCAATGAAAGACCAACCATTTTTCAACACCTCCACAAACTACCACAACAGTCTAACAAAATCTATCCCATCTGCTACTGTAAATACAAACACAATCTCTCAGCCTCATTCACTAATTTTAAACGCAAATTTTGACCAAATTCTACCATCTTCTATCTCAGCTAGGATTAGAGAGCTTGCAAGGGCTAAATACAATTGAATCCAAGTTAATAGTACATCATAGTACTTATAGTTTTGGAAATAACAAATTACATAGGATAGTGAAATTAATTAAGTACTAAGTGGATGATTAATTAAACAAGTTTAACTTAAGTTTGTTTTGAGGAAAACAACTCAATTTTGGTTGAAACTTACTTAAGTTATGGCTCAGAGAAGGAAAAGCTAAGTTGCTTTACTCTTCAAAGTTTATATAATGTAACTTAGCTTATGCTAAGTAATTTTTACTTAGTTAAAAACTAAGTATCTTGAGATAGTTACATATTTCATGACACTTATGCTTTTAACCAAATCTATTGAGATAAAATATTCCATTGATGCTTTTTAGTTTAAAGCATGAATTCAAAAAAGATATTCTTATGGTCCTCACTACCAAAAGGTGTCAATATGGAATGTTGGAGATACCTCACTAGCGTCTAAGTAAAAAAGGTATCTTTTAACATGCACCATTTTCCAATATCTTTGCCAATCTGCAACATCATCCTAAAATGGCAACCATTGTTACCGACTCAAACATTGAGAAGAAAAAGGGAAAATCACCCAATCCGAGGTACATTTTGAAATCCCTTAGTCAATAAAAGAGTTCACATAGGTACTCTTTGATGTTATGAAGATGAACAATAACTCAGTAAAGAACATCAAATAGCTAGTGAGGGGAAGTGAGGATCAGGAAATAGGAAGACACTATTTCTTCCTTATCACTTGATATATACTTTCTTCAAGAAAAAACTGAGTATCATCAGTAATTAGATGAGTTGACTACTGAGGTAACATCTTTGAAGAAGAAAATGGTTCCTCCTCAGCCAATAGTCTAGCTTTGAGTAACTAAATGCGTGCACTAAAAAGGGGAAGTAATCTTCTCCATAGAGGAAACCGAGCCACCCTAAACCAAAAGTGGTTTTTGACCTTTGTGGGAAGGTTGGACATGTAATTATCTTACGCAAGCATAAAAATGGTTATCATAATGAGTACAACTACAGTAATCTAAGCACTGCTAGCGAAGGAGGACCCAACTCAAAAACATGTGTACCTAAGAAAATGTAACTATTTTGTTGGTGAGCTCGAGATCCATTGATGACATTAGAATGTGGAATTTGAATAGTGATTGCTTGAGTCATGTGATTGGAGATTATACTTAGTTTATCTCATTAAAGCGCAAAAAAATGAGAGTGTTAGCTTTAGAGATAACCAAAAAGGAAAGAATCTTTGAAGCGACACTATGGGTGTTTGTCCTTAAATCGAAGAGGTATCTCTGGTGAAAGGACTTAGGTTCAACTTACTTAGCATAGTTCACCTTTGTCACAAAGGTTGAAAATTATGTTCGACTCAACAAGTTACTCAGTTATTGATTGTAAGATTGATTCTACTATTCTCTTTGCTCCCAGAATTAATAATGTGTATATGATTGATTTATCACTAGCTCCATCAATGTTTGTCTTGTTTCTAAGGAAGAAAGTTCATTGATTGTTCATAGAAGGTTGGGTCATATAAATATTAACATTCTATCGAAAATGGCTAAAAAGTAATTAGTTATAGGTAAACCAAGTATCAACTTTGAGAAAGATAGACTTTTCTCAGCTTGTCAACTTAATAAGTAGGCTAGAAAGTCATTTAAATTAATTAATAAGGTAGTAACTAAGAGACGTGGAGCTTCTACACTTGGACCTTTTTGGCTTTGTTCAACTTATGAGCATGTGTGGAAAGAGATTTTCCTTGGGGGTTGTGGATGTCTTCACAATATTTGCATGGGTAGTCTTGCTGAGTAGCAAAGATGAAACCTTTGAGTCTTTTATCAAACTCAGTAACTGGATAATGAATGAACTAAGAATTAAAATATGTAAAATCCGATGTGATCATGGACGTGAATTTGAGAACTTCCATTTCGGAGACTTTTGTTTAGCGCAAGGTATTGAACATAGCTTTTCTGCTCCTTATACGCCTCAACAAAGGAATTTTAAACTTTATTTTGGGTATAGAAAGGCCCAAAACATCAAGCTAAAGAAAAAGGTTGAGCCAATAGTTTTTCAAGAAGATGTATTGAATGAAGTTGGGGATTCACATATGGATGATCTTGAAGCATCCAGTGAAGGGACAATTGATGAGTTACTTCTTAGAGCTCAACTTTAAGCTTAGACCACTGTGAGCTTAGTGGCAAAGGAGACTATTCGAAGGAAGGGAGCTAGCCTTGCTAAAAGAAAGGCGATAGCTGAGCCTATCCAAGCACAACCTAAGAATACGATAAAATTGAAGATCGAGACTTATATGGAAGTTGAGGATAAGGTGAAACTTGCGGTAAGAGAAGAAGAGTTAGCTAATTATACTTTTCCTCCTCCATAATTTGTAGCCAAAGTTTAATATAACTACGGCTGAGCTAGAACAAGGCTTAAGGGAGGCAAGAGGAAGTTTGAGGCTTCATTGGAAGAAGCTTCTTAGAAGGGAGTTAAGAAGTAAATAGTTGATAAAGACACTATAAGTCTAGGAGCTGCTAAGTAAGTGGAAAAGGCTATAACCAAGTTCAAAGTAGTCCAAAACAAGAGGACTGCCTTGATCATGCCCAAGAGATCACTTCAAATAGTTTAAAGTAATGAGGACGACGATAATGTGAAAATAATAGACCAGGAAGAATATGCTTTTCTTTAAGAAACTATCAAATCCCCAAATCTCACTCAAACAAAGTTACTAGAAACTCAAGTTAAGATACTTGAGGATGATTCATCCTTGAATAAAACAACCAACCGTCAAGTATCTAAAATCCCTTCCCAAATTTTGTAAATCCTACTCTTATTTCATCTATAAATTCTGAAACATCTTCTCCTGTATTCTTCTCTTGTAAGTTCCCCTGTACATCCCAATATTTCTACTCCTACTCCTAGGCATTCTCAATAAAACACCAACCCTTCTTCATCACCTCTAAAAATTCAAATTGATGTCAATCCCTCTCCTCAAAAGTATCCCAACTTCTACTTCTACACCTTCAAATGTACAAACAACTCAAATTCCATTAACTACTTCTTCTAAACCTACCCTTTCTTTAAAACCAACCATTACCCCCTCAATCCCTCTAATTAAGGAATTCCCTCATATTGAGAACTATACTCAGGAGGGAAGAACAAATGTAAGTGGTTCCATAACAAATTTTATAGCTGAGGAAGCAACACTTACTAGCAGTAAACCAATCCAAGTGGATTCGAATGATTCATCTCTCTTGGCTCAAGTTAGAGGGCTTGCAAGGGTTAAATTCTCTACTCTCAAAATTGATGTCGATTTAGATAGGGTAGTCAGCTAAGTACCACTAGCCCAAGAATTAATGGACTGTTCAAGCAAGAAGTAGGCCACTTTTCCAAAGTTTTATGTGCATTCAAGAGTTGCTTCAGAATTAATCTACTATGAAGAGTTTGAGAAGATTCAAGAGAGTTTATTTTCCAGTAGAAATCATTTATCCAAGGAGAAAGCAAAGATTCTGGTAGATAAGATGGCACTTATCTTAACCAGGTTGATTGATTCTACTGCTCAGCTCAACGCTATCGTGTTATCTATTCTAACCTCAAAAGTCATTGCAAACGTCATAGCAGGTAAGGTGGAGAGTAGCATTGACATTTCTTCGTAATGGTTAAACAGTCTCATTGAAGTCATGACAGCACAGATGATCAGTTCCACAACTTTGGGGTAGAGCATGAAAAAAATAAAGACTACCATTAATAAGCTCCTTAAACATATTCTCAAGATGTTGGGCATGAATAAAGACCTATCTCACAACATGTGCAACACTATGGAGAATATTTCCAAGCTAATGATAACTTATGATAAAAGGGTGATTCCATTGCTTAAATTAGATCAGCTATATCATAAACTCAACTCAATTTTCGCAACTGTTAATATCAACATTGAAGATGTTATCAAGGAGTCTGTAAAGGTGTTTATTTTTCCTATGGGTAAGCTATTTCCAGAGCAAACTAAGTTAGTAAATCGAAGCAATGGTTTCACTATACATAAGAAGTTGAAATTCCTAGTAGATAAAATGAACGAGCTTCAAGGGAAAGTTTAGCAGCTGGTGGAGACTAAAGAGTATGATACAAAGGACATAGATTATACTACCAAAACCATTAATTATATGTGTCCTAGGATCGTTGACATGTAAGCTAAATTGAAGATCACCCTTTCTATAGTAGAATTCAGAGGTTTACTGTAGTGCTTTCAATAATTCGCATGCCAAAGATTTGATCAGATTACTCATCTCATCAAATGTTATCATTTACTGCTATAAGAACTTAATGAGTAAGAAATTCTATCTTCACCTGGCAGGCAGCAACTTGTGGATGAGATTTCGTGAGCAATCATTGGTAAGAAGGAGAGCTTTCAACATGCCAGTGACTCTTTCAATGTCTATCTTAACCTACTAGTGGCATAGCAGATAACAAATGAGGAGATGGTAGTTGAAGACACGCATAGAGATAATAAACATCACAAGGTAGATATCCCTCTAAGGCCATAACATCAAGTTCCACTAGAGCAATAGCGGTCAAGAAACTCACCAAGAGGCGATGGCTTTTCTAGATCATCTTCTTCTCAAATCATTATAGGGAAAGGTGACCCCAAGCTGAGGAGATAGTGAGCTTAATAAGATATAAATTTTTGTAATAATGCTTAATTTAAAAAACTTAGCATAGGAAATAACTTGTGTACTTGTTGAGTTTATGAATGAAAATATTACAAAATTTCTCCACGTTAAGATCTTCTTAACTGATTAGTTTATATGTATAATTCTTGCATAAATAATATTGTTACAAGAATCAACCAAGACCAACTAGAAAGAAAAGCTAAGTAAGACATGTTCCAAGTTAAAGAAAAGTTATCTAAATATGAGGGAGTTGATGCTGACTGAAGGAAATCAACTCAACACTGGGGAGTCTATGTTGCTTAAGGAGTTCACTCAACATGGTTGAGTCTTACATCTCTTATCATGTATTCCAATATCCATAAAATCTTTATTTGATTAATTTCTTCGACTACCTAGTTTGTTATTTATTCCAAAATGGGGGAAATTGTTGAATCCAAGTTAAAAGTGCTTCATAGTACTTATAGTTATTACTTATGATAATGAAATTAATTAGGTAATAAGTAGACTATTAATTAAGCAAGTTTAACTTGAGTTTGTTTTTTAGGAGAAAAACTCAATTTTTGATTAAACTTAATTAAGTTATGGCTTAATGAAGGAAAAGATGAGTTGCTTTATACTTCATAGTTTATGTGTTAGAACTTAGCTTGTATTAAGCAGTTTTTACTTAAAAACAAAGTATCTTGAGACATTATGTATTTCATGACACTTGTGCTTTCAACCATTTATGTAAAGACAGAATATTCCTTTGATGTTTTCCAAGTAAAAAAAGCATGAATTCAAAAAGGATACTTTTATGGTCCTCACTACCAACAGTTATCAATAGTGAATATTAAAGATACCTCACTAGCATCTATGTAAAAATGGTATAATCTAACATGCACCATTTTCTAGTATATATCTGCAATCTGCAACATCAACGAAATAACCAACTACAAATCTCCATGTTGCATCTTGTGCGCCTCTCTCAATAAGATTTGCTTGAGATATTTGAGTTTTCTAAGAGTTGAAGATTAATGGATTAATCTTGCACCTTAACGTTCGAAATCGATGTCTCTAAAGATCCTAAAATCTATTTTGAATGGGCAGATTTGAAAGTTGTGAAGAGAAGAGATTTTGAAGATCAAGTCAAGATGAGAAGTTCATAATGGCTACTTCTAGTTTTCTACATATATAAATAGAGCCTGGTGCTGACATTTACATCTTGGTGAATCTCCTTAAATTTCCTAGAGCTAAAACCTCTACTAAAGCATCATTTGAAATTTCATTTCAATTAATCACAAAGAAAATAATCAATTCTTAATTGTAAGAGAGAAATCAGATAGGCTTAGATATCTAGCTATGCTAATTCATTCTATAGGATTCAACATTTTATATATTGAAATCCTCTACTCTTTAGTTTATTTAATTATCTGAGTGAGTTAGTTTTGTAAGGGTACCCAAACTAAGTTTGAGCGATAGTTAGAAAGGAATGTATTTTCTATACTCGATCTACCCACTGTTAAAGGCTTCTCCGCACATGTAAGGAAATAAAAACTAGTGAATTTAAGCTTGAAAAAGAATTTGAGGACTATAGGTAGGCTTGGGGATGAACTAGGAAAAAAATAGGAGTTTTCTATCATTATATATCTTTTACATGTTTAACAATGTTTGCACTCATACATCATCTCTCTATTTTATATATATTCTTGAAAACCATTCTGAGTTCAATAAGTTTTGCTCAACATAGCTGTGAGCGGATGACATGGAGCGGTGGGCCAAGAGCGCGTGAAGAATGGGAGGCGCGATCCACTAGGGTGTTTAAAAAGTGCACCGAGTCAGGGACCCGAAAAGTTTAGTAGAGTAGGCGAAAATGTTTTTAGATTGGTTCCAACCTAAATCCACTATCTCTTTGTGTGGAGTCGCCACCTGGATTAACACTTTCCAGGAATTAGAATCCTGTGAGGCTTAACATCCGGGGGACGTCCCACTAAGACATAGAGGTTTGGGTTCGGGATAAGTTGCTTATTTCTTATGTGATCACATTATATTATATCTGTAGAAAACCGTATTTCTTAATTGCGCATATTCGTACTTACGTGACTTTTGAGTTATTGTGCATGATTTAAAGCGCATATGGAAAATAATAAAACCATACATAAAGCAAACGATAAATGAGGGAAAGTAAAGATTAAAAATTACATAACCTCGGGGGATGCAACTACCCACCTAATCTATTAATTATATTTCCCAAAAAAAAAAAATTAAAATGCGATACCTGAAGGAAAATAAAATCCTAGGCATACATCTAACCTGCATCCACAAAGGTTAACGCGAGATATGGCACAATATTTGCACATATGTTCGATTTGATTTTGGCGAGGCCCATGTAGCCTAACTAAAACATCAACGATTGAAAATTTCTTATTTAGAAATAAAACAATTTATTTTATTTACAAGTATGTTGATCATTATTAATTAGTGAAAATTATCGCATGGCAAACTTTGAGGTCTGTTATCCGGGAATAATTTTTATTCCCTTCGTGTGGGTATCTTAACAGAAATTAAAGATGAAGATGAAATATTACAACATTTATACAATAAAAGAATATAAAATAATTCCTAGGTCCATGTATTAAATTGAAATAAGAAGGCACGAGATGAAGCAACTCTAAGAACTCAGAGGCTTACCCTTTTCGCATATCCATATGATCCCGGGAGCGTTCCTCGTTCGTTTTTCAGTTGTAGTTTAGTGTGGAAAAATAAGTGTTTATTTATCCATAAGATAATCAGACTCAGGCACTAAATTTGTTTTAGGCCCGAGAATATCTAAGGATTTTTGTAGAAAAAGATGGAAGAAAAATGATTTGAAAATAATAAAATTCGGGATCCAAATGTATTTTGGATTCGAATATAATCAAAGAAACCTTGGAAGAAATGTAGAAAAAGTCAGAATTATATCTCTAGAAAAATATTATTTTGTTGTATAAAAATTTCTCCATCGTTGTCAAGAGAAAACTATATTTTTTTGAATTTTTCGGTCCTGAATACTGAAAATTCCGTGAATATTTATAGGTAAAAAAACCCGAAAAATCCAAAAGGAAACAAATTCCGACGAGGCTCGCCAAAGTTCTGGCAATTTTGGCAAGCCTAGCAAGAACTTCTGGCGAGGTTCGCCAGATTCCGGCAAGCCTCGCCAGAAATCTAGTGAGCTCGCCGGAATCTGGCGAACCTCGCCATGCCAGACATCTGGCAAGCTCGCCAGATTCTGGCAACCCTCGCTAGAATTCTGGCGAGGCTCGCCAGAATTCTAGTGAACCTCACCAGAAATTTTGGCAAGGCTTGCTGGATTCTGGCAAGCGATTCCCGATTCCCAAATTTTTTTATTATTTTTTTTTAATTTTTAATATTTTGAAAATATAAATAAATTAATTATTATCAAAATCTATTTTTTAAGTCTTAAAAAAATAATTTAAGTCCTTAAAATAAATTGGCGACGAGGAACATTCCCATTCGGAGATTTTAGGATAATCGAAAATCGTGTGATTCGAGGATAAAAAATCTCGAAAAGCCATTATCATTGAACGCATGAGCTGGTACAAAATCTCATGCTCACAACAACATGAAGTTATACTCAGTTGAGTCAATTTCAAAATACTCAGTTGAGTAGTTTACAACTTTAACCCAAAAGTTATACTCATGCTTAGTTTACTCAGCTAACATTTGAAATAACTTAGAAATCAATTTCAAAATATAAAAAGATCAACTTAATCTACATGTATCCCCATCTACATGATTATTAAAGTTAACTTGGACTAACAAATACCCTAGTCTCAAGATAAACCCTGATTTGGATGCGGTGGTTAACCAAGTGCTACTGAGCAAGGAATTGGTGGACTCATCCGAAGAAGAAGGTGAATCTATCTAAGTTTCATTTGCATTCAAGTATTCTTTCTGTATCTATATACTACGAAAAATTTGAAATGATTCAAGGGAGCTTGTTCACAATACGCAACCATCTTGCCAAAGAAAGTGTGAAGCGTTGATCGTTAATGGCTTTACCAAATTGGCAGGTTAGTTAAATGTTATTATTTCATCTATTCTAACCTCAAACTTCATAGCCAACGCTATGGCAGGAAAGGTGAAGAGTAACATTGATGTTGACTCTAAGCAACTCAGTAGCAGCATTAGTTTATGGTAGTGTAGACTACTCAGTTTCATAAATTCAGAGAGGAGTAAGCAAAAATAAAGACCAACGCTGATAAGCTTTTAAAGGATTTTTTTTGAAAAGATTGACATAAATAAGAATATATTTCACAACATATGGGAAACATTGGAAAAGATATCCAAGGTAATGCTTGCCTATGAGAAGAAAGTGGACGAGGTTATGAAGAAAATGGAGAAGCTTGTCCTTAATCTAACTGAGCTAGATCAGAAATTTAACTTATCATGTTTAATTATCAAGACCAACACTGAACATCCTATTAAGAAATCTAGGAGGAACTTGATATCTTGTATGGGCAAACTTTTTTCAAAATCAAGTGAGTCAGTGGACCCTGACAATGGTTACACCATTCACTAGAAACCGAATATGTTAATAGACAAAATCAATGAGCTCTAACAAAAAGTTCAAAAGCTTATGGACACAAGGGATGAGGATGTGAAGGATATTAACTACACTACCAGAACCATCAAAGCAAAATATGTCATCGGATTATTTACATAGAGGCTAAGCTTAAGATTGCATTGTCAGCAACAAATTTTAGAGGTCTTCAACAATTCTTCCAACAGTTCACATGTCAAGGATTTAACCTCATTGCTCATCTTTACTGGTGGCACCATCTACTTCTTCCAGAACTCAACAGCTAATAGGGATTATCTTCGCCTAGTAGGGAGCAACTAGTAAATGAAATTCAGCCATATTTAGTTAGAAAAAAGGAGATGTTCAATCAAACTATAAACTCCTTCAATATTTGGATCAACTAATTGGTGGTGGAATAGGTAACAAAGGGGGAGAAGGTATTTGATGATGCACATAAATTTAACAACATTAGAAAGCTCATCTTCCTATAAGGCCGCAACATCCACCTTCATTAGAGCAATAAAGAGCACGAAATTCACCAATAGGTGGCACATTTGGATCTTCTCACAAGCTCCAAGAGGAAGAGGCAAACCAAAGTTGTAGAGATAGATGGATGAGTAGCCTAGAGAATTTTGTAATAGCACTGATTTTAAAACTTAGTATAGGACACAACTAGTGTTCTTACTGAGTTATCTAATGAAATATTACACCATTTTCTTTAAGTTAAGAGCTTCTTAGCTTTATATATTATTTATGTTGGTTGTGCATAAGTCTAACTATTGCAAGAATCAACTAAGTCCACAAAGAAAGGAAAAGCTGAGTAAGACAAGTCCCAAATCAAAGAAAAGTTCTCTGAGTATAGGGGAGATGATGCTGAGCAAAGGAAATCCACTTAGTATGGGGGAGTGTATACAACTTAAGGAAGTTCAACCAGCATGGGGGAGTCTCACATTACATATCAGGTATACCTATATCCATAAATCTTACTTGATTAATTTCTTGTACTACTTAGTTTGTTATCTTTTCGAAAATGGGGTAGATTATTGAACTTATGTTAATAGTACTTCATAGTACATAGGTTTTGAAGATAACAAATTACTAATGATAGTAAAATTAATTATGTACTTAGTAGACTCTTAATTAAGTAAGTTTGCTTGAGTTTGTTTTTAGGATAACAAATCAGCATTATGTACACTTAGTTAGGTTATGGCTTAGAATAAAAAAAGCAGAGTAGCTTTTAATATATTATATGTGTGAATAACTCCATGCAAGCTGAGTAGATTTTACTTAGTTTTCTCAGTGAAAGCTGAGTAACTTGCGTGATACTTACTTACTATTATACATACACATTTAACCATTTCTATGAAGATAGAATATTCACTTTAAATGCTTTCCAAGTATTGGTACTAAACACAAAAGAGATATTTTTGTGGTCTTCACTACCAAAAGGTATCAGTATGGAATGTTGGGATTACCTCGCTATAAGCGAAATGAAAAAGTTATCTTCTAACATTCATCGTTTTCCACTATCGGCATGCTAAACTGCAAGGTCAATAAAAGCGTTCAATCTCAATCCTCCACGTTTGATCTCGCAAGCTACTCTCAATAGAATTTCTTGAAGATATATGAGTCTTTGACGACATAAAGATTAACGTTTTAATCTTGCACCTCAACATTCAAAATCACTATCTCTAAACAACCTCAAAACTTTTTTCAAACAAGCAGACTTGAAAGCTGTGAAGAGAAGAGATTTTCAAGAGTAAGTTAAGATGAGAAATTTACAATGGCTACTTCCTAATTTCTACAACTATAAATATAACCTGGATAAGACGTTTACAACTTGGTGAATAACCTCAAAGTTCTAAGAGTTGAACTTCTACCAAAGCTATCATAGCATTTGAAATTCTAACTCATGAAATCCGAAGCAAACACACAATTCAAATCTAGGTGTAGAGAGAAATAAGTTAAGCTTAGAATCTAGCTAAGCTTTCATTTGTAAAGGAATCAAAATCGTAGAAGTTGAATTCCTCTTTTCGTTAAACTTTCATTCAAACTTGTGTGAGTCATTTTTTTAAGGGTACCCAAACTGATTTGAGAGGTAGTTAGTAAGAAAGGTACTTATAGTAATCTTATTTACCTACTATCAAAGGCTGCTCTGCAAAATTAAAAGAAAGAAACACTAGTGGATTAATGCTGGGAGAAGGTATCCGGGGACTTGAGGTAGGCTAGGGATCGAACCAAGATATAATCGAGGTGTTTTCCTTCCTTTTTTAAATCTTTTATCTTTGACAGTGTTTGCGCTCATACATCAACTTTGTCTCTATTGGCGTTGCTTGAAAAACATCCTAAGTTGAGTAAATTTTACTCAACATAATTTGTAGACAAAGTAAGTCACCACAAGCTGAGAAGTTTGTATTTTTTAGCTTTAAATTGCACTCAACTTAGTTCACTTATCATGCATTAAAATAATTTCACAAACAATTTTTAAATCCTATAAAGAATAAGTTAATCTACATACACCCCCTCTGTATGGTTATTTAAGCTAATGCAGACCAACAAGAACTCTCATGATTCAGATTTCATTCTCTATCATGCATGGGGTAAAAGTGGTACTCCCTACAAAAATAGAAGTAAAGTGTTTGAAAGTAGTTTTGGAGGTAAAATTACCAGAAGATGAATGGCCAAAAGCCAAATATGAAGAATTGAATCTAATTGATGAGAAACATTTGGCAACTTTCGATAGTCTTCAAATGTATCAACAGTGAATGGTAAGAACTTAAAACTGGAAGGTCAAATGGCAAATCAACATTTCAAAATTGGTGATCTAATCTTGAAACAAAATCGCAACAAACACCGATGCTAGGGAATTTTAAGCCAAATTAAGAAGGCCGATATACAGTTTGGAAGATTCTTAGTAAAGGTCAGTCAAGATCATAAACATAGATGAGAATGAGTTTGTCAATCTAGTCAACTGATATAAGTTGAAACACTACTTTGTTTAAAAATATAATAAATAATAAAATAAAAAGAATAAAGATAAAGATTAAATTAAATTCTGTTAGAGCTTATAAGGGCGTTTAGGAAAAAAAATAAAGGTAAAAATATAAAAGAGAGTAGTGTTTGGTAAAATCCTTCATGAGAACCTTTGATGACACCAAATGGTAATATTGGAATCATTAACTTCTATGATTAAATAGTGCTTTCTTTTTAGGTAAGTTTGTTATTATTAAAATGTTATATGTGTGAAAAGAAATAATTTGATGAAATATACATTCATGAGTATAATATGTTTTATTACACATAAATACATTACAGTTGAAGATAGAGGTAAAGAAGAAAGGAAGAAAAATTAGGCATGAGCCTTTATTCTTAGACAGCAAATACTAGTTGATAACGACATTATAGAAACTATTGATTAATAAAACTATGGCTAAGATGAGCGAACTCATCCAACTTCATCTAGAAAGTAACAAGCATGTTTGTCCTTGAAAATCAAGTACGATAAGATGAGTCAAGTTAAATGTCACATAGCATAGTGAAGTTCTTACCGACCCAAGTGTAACCACACCACCTCTCCTTATATCCATGTCTCTAATAATAAGTGTGCTCAAAATCGAAAAGGTCACATTTAGTGACTCAAGAAAATGTTATAGATAGCCAGAGTAAACGATTACTAATGAAAAACCTAACTTGACCACACCTCCCTTGGCATCATGATTCGTCACATGAGTAATCACCCACCAAGGGTAGATCTTCCGAATATCTACAATAGTACGAGACCTCGTGAGATTGTGCCAATCCTCTATGGTAAGATTCTTATGATTGTGATCACCTATCTACGCTAGAGAGTGTCATCCCCAATGAAAGTTTTTATCCTATACTGGACCTCCTTTAGAATTGATAAGATAACTAACTTGTCTAAAAGCTAGTGCTGTCAAGAGTATTTAAAAAATAAGTAGTAAAGAAAATTAAATAAGGCATAAATAACTAAAAATATGATTGTTTACCTGAAGAAGTAATTTGTTACCACTAGTGGTAACATCACCACTATTGCAAACGAGCCGCATGTAACTCAGTACCCCAACAAAGCTTAGTGTGATTGAATAAGCTCCACCCACCATTTGAGAAATGATTGTTAAATGGAAAAAGCTGCAAATACTAGTAAAGGGTCTCATAGTGGAGAACTCCCAAAAGAAGAAGGTAAACAAGGGGCAACCAACTCGCATCAATAGGGCTAGGGTTCAAGAATATGCGAAAAACCACATAGAGCATCAAGCCCTCATTCCTAGGGTCTCTCTCTACAAATCATCCTACATCTATCATTCTTATGCAGGTTAAAGAAGTTTATCAACTCATTAATGAACACAAAATAGTGTAAGAAAGCAATTAGAAAATCTATGAAAGTCCTCATCATTCCATAAAAATCCTCGCACATGGGACATAATTCTTACTCTTCGAAATGAAAGACACTGTCAAATAGATTATAGCATTCAATACACACAATGATTATCTATTATTTGATAAAGATATGGACATACTATTGCATGTTGCGCAAGCTACATTTCCCAAGTTGAGCCCAACCATCAGTCTCATTGGGATAGTTATTCAAATCACAACATAACCTCACATAGTTTGACATGATGATTTTGAGAGAGAGAGATTGATAAGAGTTGTAATTCTCTATACGTAGTTTACGGGGAAACCAACAAATATTGGTAGGCAACCTACCTCTCGCTCGGTTGCATTAGCTCTATCACTCTTAACATCTTTAACCAAGGACATATCAGCCAGAGTAATTACAAAACACATAACATACATACCATTTATCATTTGCACATTGCATATATTTATAATCATGCATAAAATCATATTCACAAATAGGTCTCGGTAAGATATCTGGATAAGCACTCTCTATGTAAATAAGAGGTCACCTATGATCTGATAGTCATGAGCAAGCCTCTATGCCTTAGCCCGACAAATCTACAAATGATACTACGAGTCAACATATGGAAAGGATTGATAAAAGCATATCAAAGAAGATATAAAATTCCATGAGTAGTCTATGGAAGGGCAAAATCTAGCTGGTGCACTAATGGAGAAAGCTTGTAAACTATATATCTATCCACTCCCATCACGAGCATATAGGATGAATCCAGCACTATAGAAATGCATCCCTCCACCATCATGACCTGAACTAAAGTTGTTGGAGCTACTTAACCCTCTGTTGTAGTGCTAATACTAAAGCTCAACCCCTCTTGTGAGGATGGGTCTACATTAATCACTAAAAGCACTATAAACCACAAAGGATAAAAAGATGAATTTTTTTGACAAAAGGAAGAAGCATTCCTCAAATATAAGGTGGCAAACCCCTCAAGAGGAAAAGGGATAAAACATTACATGAACTCCATATAAGAGTAGTCTAATGAAGCTACATATATGACTACCCCTTTCCACAAAGCATTTTGATTCCTCTCTACTAACTGAGGGTAAAACACTCGAAATGGAAATGGTCTTGGTATTGGCATAACATTAACCAAGTCAATTGTCCTTAACTTTCTCACTCCCTTCCTCATGTACCACTCAATTCACATGTGACTCTCAAGCATAAACTGTGCTCATCATATCCCAATCTAGTCACTTGAATGCTATCCTAATCACGAGTCTGTTAGACAAGATGTATGCCCTAGAGGCAATTAGGATGATATATCTTTATTAGCTATAATGTATAAACAATTTAGAATTATTATTAAATACAATAAAGGCATCTTTATTGCTTATCAATGCATTCATTTTATTTATGTATTTCGTTGGTATCATATATGTATAGTATTAAATATGTATATGAGCATTGATGAGACAAAGTCCGTGACTACTTCATAGAGTAAAAGTGCTTGGATATAGTAAGAGCTATATGGTATGAGAACTGCACATACGTACTACTATGAATAGTCTAAGTATCTCTAGTTATAGTTTCATTAAGACTAGACATTAATGGAATGTAAAAACTAGCATGTGTAGGCCTACTCCTTGGATTAGATCTAAGCAACCGATCTCATGAGTTGAAGATGGTACCATGAGTTAACACATGAATTTATTCAGGTAATACATTAAAGACTGCTAAAAGATAGATATTGTTGGTGTCATGTCTTATTGTAGCAGCGATACAAGTATCCTCAAACCTGAGATACTGGTTAACTTGTGTAGGAGTTACTATACTTAGTGTCATACTTGTTCATACCCTGGCGATCAAGATGACAGGAGTGATTAAGAGTATAGAGATGATCACATGTTGGCAAGCTGAGTAGTTAAGATGGGATCCATCACCCTTGATATAGTGATATAGTGGGAGATGTACCTTAGGGCCCCTTGTTGAAGTGACACACTCATAAATTTCAGATCAGAGTATAAGATTGATAGAATGGGTTTCTAGTTAATCTTGATGCATAATGGTTGAGTGGTGTTCATCGTGAACAATTCTAATTCCAGGATAACTATGGCTATTACATGAGCTAACACTTAATCCGAGCTCAATAAACTTGATGGTACTTAACTTGATGGAAGGAGTGTATTGTAATGGTTACTACTGCAAAACCAGATCAAGTTACAAACATGTGACTTTCCAAGTATCAGGGGATCATACGCCTTTGCTAGAAAGCCCATTTGATCGTCTAGAGCTATCAGGTTCCATATTGGTCTGGAACATTGAGCTTAAAGGTTCCAGAATGCAAAGCCAAGTTTATGTTAACCTCTAGCGGCTCAATTCTTTGGGATCCTATGAGGTCACACACTTTGGGTCTTTATTGGACTAAGTAAAGAACCTATAGACTAGGTCTATGTTGAAAAAATATGAGTTGTCAAATTCATTAGAAGAAATATTAATTGGTTGGATTGAATTAATAATTAGAGGGAATAAAGAGAAAATAGGGAAAAATTACATAGACTGGAGAAAGGGAATTTTCCCGTTGTGTGTGGGCCCCAAACCAACAAGTGTTGTTCAAAGTGGGGCTTGCACGGCTATGTGTAGGTGATACGGAGCAGTGGGCTAAGAGCGCGCGGAATGATAGGCGCGGTCCATCGAGGTGTTTTAAAATGGTGCACCGGGTCGGGGACTAGGAAAAAGGTTAGAAGAGAGAAAGCAAAAACATTTTTAGATCGGTTAAACCCGAATCCGCCATCCCTTAGTGTGGAGTAGCCATCTGGATTAACTCTTTCCAGGAATTAGAGTCCTGTGAGGCTTAACGTCCGGAGGACGGCCCACTAAGACATAGAATTCAGGTTCGGGATAAGTTGCTTATTTCTCATTGGATCACATTATATTACAACTATAGAAAACCGTATTCTCTTAATTGTGCACATTCACGCTTAGGTCATTTTTTATTTTAAATGCATGATTCACGTATGAAAAAATTAATAAACGATCCATAATGCGAAATAATAAACCATCCACAGAGTAGTAAGTAAATGCGGAAAATAAATACGAAAAATAAAGTTTACAAGGCTTCCAAAAATCGGGGGATGCAGCCGCCCACTAACCTATTAATTACATTTCCCAAAAGAAGAATTTGCGATACTCGAAGGAAAATTAAAATCCTAAACATACATCTAATCCTAATCTACCTACATCCACAAAGGTTAGCACAGGGGATATCACATAAATTTTCGATTTTGAATTTTAGTGAGGCCCCATGTGGCCTAAAAAAATCAATCGCGATACTGTGTTTGTTATTTAAATAAAATAGTTCATTTTATTAGCACGTTGGTTCCTCATTTTAATTAATGAAATTGCTCGCATGGTAAATTAGTAAGGGTTGTTATTCGGGAATATGTTTTATTCCCTTCGTGGGGGTGTTCTAACATACATCTCCTTTTAATAAAGAAAAATAGATGAAGAAGAATTTTAACATTTGAATAAAATAAAAATCCTAGGTTCACAAATGAAATAAGAAGAAGAAGAAGAACACGGAAAGCACGGAAATTACAGTTCTAAGAACTCAGAGGCTTACCCTTACGGAATAAATTCACTTCGAAGATATCCGATCGGCCGTTGACAATCCTCCTCATCCTTTAGTTTAGGTAAAAATTGTTGTGAAAGTCCAAAAATGTTTGTCTAGTTCTTGGAAATTAAAGTAGTTCTAAAAGCTATATTTTTGTCTTTAAAATTTTCGGGTCCTGATTATAAAAAAAAACCCGACTATTTATAGGAGAAATCCTGAAAATCCAAAAAAGATAAGTTATTCCCACCAGGGGTCTCACCAGAAAAAGTTCAGTGAGGCTCCTTGCCGCGTCTTTGGCGAGGAAAGCCTCGCTAAGGATTTTGGCGAGGCATTTGGTGAGGCTGCCTCGCCAAAGAACATTTTTTTACGAGGTCTGCCTCAAGCCCGGGATTCAGTCTCCCTCTAGTTTCTATTTTTAAATTATTTTCTTTTTTTATGTATTTTCGTATTTTTTAATTAATTTCTGAATAATATTAAATAATTTTATTGAAAACATCCTTTTGAATTTAGAGACGAGGAGGATTCCTATTTCGATACATCTGGATACTCGAAAATTGCGTTATTCAAGGATAAAATCTCGAAAATCCATCATCATTGAACGCGCGAGCTGGTACAAAATCCCGTGCTCACAGCTGCCCCTCATTTAATCGTCGTTGATCGAACAGCTAGTGTGATCAAACAAAACGAGCGTAGGGATAGAGCATACTTGATTGGTGTCGTTGGTGATTTTTTGTTCCCAATTGGTGATAAAATAGCCTGCCTTTCTAGCACTGTGTCTTCATATGATTGTCCATTTCTTCCTTCAGAATCCTTTAGGTACTTAGTGCCTCTTATGGGTAATTCTACCATTTCTTTCTGCGGCATCCCCATTATTGTCGGTATTTGTTTTTCTTCGACAACGATTATCGTGTGCCTCTTGGAACAATTGGAGATAGGTGCCTGAATTTGTTTCAAAGGTGATCTTGCATTTCATTAGTAGGATGTTGACTTGTTCTCTGTGGCAAATCAAGAAAATAATGTTAATAAATATTTCATGATGAATTTTTTGATTATTTGATTGAGTTTATGTGGTGCAAAAATTTGTTGCCCCTTCAATAAAAAATTAAAACATTGAGGAATAAATGAATTAAATGAGTTTGTGGAATATTGGGGATATCCCATGCATCGTTCCGTAGTGTTAGGAGACTCCCATTGTAAAATAATAATATTGATAGGTGGGGCCCACTTATTTTCTTTAAAAATAGGGCTCCCCCTTCTTTATTCCTTCACTTTTCATAATCTTCCTCTCTCTCTAAGCACTCTCGCTCTCCCTTCTCTCTAGCAAATATGTTGTCGAAGGTCGCTGGCAGGGCACTCCACTTCACCTCTAGCCTCACTCCTCAGCCCACTGATGATCCTGGCATATTTTTTTTATCAATATTGACGCTACATACAGCTTGGCAGCTAGCGATACTATGCTGGGGTTTACAGTTACTTCCCTCATAGAGATGTTGTATCCTGATTTTCCAGCCTCACCTTTCCCGGATTGAGGTATTTGCTAAAAACATTTTTATTTACCATTTTTAATGCGATTTTATCTTGCTTAGGAACTAGATTGGAATTGATCCTTGAACCATGTCATGGAATTTTAGCCTAGAAAAATTTAAAAAAGACAAATTTATGTCTGCTGGCAATTTTTCCGGTGGAGACCAAGAAAATCCGACGAGGTTCCTTCAGGTTCCTCACCAGAGATGCCTAGCGCGGCCTCGAGGGCTCGTTGGATTTTTCCAACAGCACCTCTCGAGGCCCCGGTCGCTCCTCTACGTAATTATTATATATTTTTATTTTTTTATTATTTATTATTTTTTTACTTTATTTTTTTAGATGAAAAGGAGATTGGAAAATAATTAAAGCTTGGAGTCCAAATGTTTTTTGGATCTGAAAATCTTTGAAGAAAATATTTGTCCAAAAGATAATCAGACTTAGGTTCTAAATTTGTTTTAGACCCGAGATTATCTGAGGATTTTTGAGAAATGTGGGAAGAAGAATGATTTGAAAATAATCAAGATTTGGAATACAAATGTGTTTTGGATCTAAATTATTCAAAAGAAATTGAAAGAAAATATTTTTGGTGTTTTTCTCGTAGTTTTTGCGTTTAATTAAAAAAACATATTATTTGATTTGTTTTGCTGTCTCCCACACTTCGTCCCACTGGTGGGTATTCTACCATCCAAG
>CATIWQ010484737.1:0-10137 GCA_949673415.1 Euphorbia schlechtendalii | reverse complement strand
TATATATATATATATATATATATATATATATATATATATATATAAAGAGGAGTAATGAGCCTTATATATTATTATTACATAATAAATGCGAAGTAATGGTTGTTGATAGTAGAATAATCAAGACTAAATTAAGAGTTTATGATGGTGTCTTAGATTTGAGAATCTGAGAGACTGGAAAAGATGACATATGATTGAAAAAAAATTTATAAATTAATTACCATAATTTTATTTACTATTATTTATCCCTTGGATAATAAAGTTTTTGAATCCTGATAACGCAGAGGCGGATTTAGAGTCATTTGAGGGGACCAAAAATTAAGACGCAAAATTTCCATACAAAAATACACACGTATATATAAATTTTGAAAAATATATTAAATAATAAAATTTCAGAGTTTATTTATTTGGCTATTCATATCGACCTTTTAACTTTCCATGTAAAACTCAGTGATATATTTTCTAAAAAATTGAAGACGGGACAAGGAAGAAAAAAAAAATTATATAAAGTTAGGCATAATGCATAATGATCATTTTAAAGTTAGTTCAGAAAATCGGAAGACATTTTAAAGTTATAAAAGAATCAGACACCACACTCTCTTTAAGTTGGTAATTTCGAACTAGTTAACCCGTCAACGCCAAATGTCAGATTGTGGTTAGTTTGACTTTTCAAAAATGTTAATTTTCTGATTTTTCTCTCTGCAACCAGAAGTTGACACGTGACCTTGAAAGGGGCAAAATGATGCATTTTTTACCATGTTAAAAGAAGTAACTGATTTTTTTGAAATTTGAGCATGACATTCGACTTTTAAAACTAAATTAATAAATGTAATGATGCATTTCACCGTAAAGTTGCAACATAAATTTAAATTATATATGTAGCTTAGTTGGTTAAAGCTTATCAAATGGAGGTAGGGTGGGTAGAATTCGTAGAATTTTAGTACTTAATGAATTGAGCCTAATAAAAAAGACGCCGAATGCCATGCTCACATATTTCAACCAGATCAATTAATGAACTTACATCATGGTGAGGGTATGGTCCCCTCAGTACCACAAGGGTCCGCCTTCGGATATTACTCACTATAGCCAAATTTGGCAGGTTTGAGCACTCTTAGTTCTGGGTCAATATCTTAATGTTTTGGGTAAATTGTGGTGTTTATCAATTATATTATTCTCTTGTGACAAATGTATACCTCATGTTTAGAGAAATGAGAAACCTAATAGAAATCTAGGAGACATCTAACAAATATTCAATAGAAATCTAATGGTTTTATTTATGTTATAAAAATATCTTGACACTTTTATGGTACAAAGGACATCTAGCATATATCTAACAAATGAGTATCTTATGATTTAAACTACGCTCATTTAACATACCTCGAATATATATTTAATAATTCAAAATAGTTTAGAAAAAGATATCACAATGCATGACATTTCAAAGATAATGAAGAGTCAATTTAAATATTCTATAACGGTATGTAAAATAATTAACTGTTTGAGAGATAAATAAAATGTATAAAAAAATAATTTAATATTAACATGAAAAATATCAAATTGGATTGAACTTTGAAACTTGAAAATGGGTAAATATGTTTCTAAATTTTGTCCCAAATTAGTTTAGTAAAAGTGACTAATTTTATAAGTTGCCCAAACAAAATTTTAGACATTTCTTCTTAAACTTTTTAAGGCAAAATTTAATTTTGTACAAAAGCTAACCCATCGGTTACCCGAGCATATTTGATATTCTACATACTTTTCAGCAAAAGCTAAAATGTATAAATTAATTCTCAAAGTATGTGAATACATTCAAATCTTGTCCTGTCTTTTCCCCATTGAACCCCTTATTTTTTTATGACACACTAATAGTTGAGGCGCAGGTCTCTAATTGCATTCTGCTAGATTTGATGTTCGAATTCGAGACATCCTTGTCGGAATTACTTGATGCAAACTTTTTAATTGGACTAACCCAGTAAAATTTTCCACAACCTATGGAAATAATAACTTTATATATTAGGATGTCCATATTTCATAAATTTGAAAATTTCAAAGCAATGAACTTGACCCACCATTTTAGTGATGTAAAGCGAGTCACAAGTTCTTATATTTATAAGCTGGCATGATTGCCGTATATATGGCCTAATTATATGTTTCTAAACTAAGAATAGCTTAAAATGCTTTGTATATATAGATATCAATAAGCCTTATTCTGCCAAACCAACACTTCGTATTGAAAGTAGTTCTAATGGGCTCTCTGAATTTTTTAAATTTTTTCCTCGTTGTTGCTTTCTCATTCTCTAACATAGATATCGGGATAGCAGGTCGTCATCTCTTGGACTTACCAAAACCGCTAGATCAGGCGGCAAATCCAACACGAATGTTAGGGGCACTACCACTTCTTTTACCCAAACCATCAGATCTATTGCCATTGCCTGCGCTACCAAAACCATCCGATGCAATTCCGAAACCAATAGGCCCAACAAAAGCAATACCAAAACCATCAGATTTACTACCGAACCCATCAGATTTACTACCAAACCCAACCGATGCATTACCAAAACCATCGGATTTACTACCAAACCCAGCCGATGCATTACCAAAACCATCAGATTTACTACCAAACCCAATCGATGCATTACCAAAACCATCAGATTTACTACCAAACCCAATAGACGCAATACCGAAACCAACAGATTTATTACCGAAACCATCCGATGCATTGCCGAAATTGCCAGACGCAACCACAATTCCAAAGGCGCTATTGCCACTTGCGCCACTCATTCTATTACTATCGCAACTATCCAATTTAAATAAGAACTCGTCGAGTGGAAACTCTCCTGATATACTTAAAGAGTTTACAAAAATATTTCAACCTAATGCAAGCCCTAAAAAACCCACAGGGCAAACAAAACCAACTTCTCCATCCTCAGGTAGTCCAGCTCTAAAAAAGCCTCCTACTCATGGCTCGGGAAGTAACGCTTTTCCTTTCAACGATTTTAAAATTCCTGATGTTGACAACAACAAGAACACCATCAACATCAACAACGCTAACACTAACACTGGAAATTTTAAAAAGTCTGGTCCTGATGTTCCTAACAACAAGAACAGCATCAACATCAACAACGCAAACAACAACATCAAAAACCTCCCAGGAGTTCCCAGAAGAAGGTAAATCCTTGATCTAAGGGATAAGTAGATACATCTGAATCTATGCTTTCTGTAATTTTCTAGAAAAATATGGAGAGGATGATTTAGACATTTGAATAATACTTCTACAACTAGATATTCCTCAATAAGCTTTTGTTTTTGTATTCCTTTTATCATATTATCAGTGTCAGCTTCTTCTGGGATTAAAACAGTATATGTGGATTGGATTTTAAGATTGTTTGTTTGTTGTTCTTACTATGATTAACTAGATTTTATTTTTTTATTCTAATCATCGCGAGAAGAATAAATCTAATAAGTTAACATTCCCATAAACTTAACCATGATTATCATAAGAAAATGAAACAATACATTATCATTGCCTAAATTAAGTTTCATGACATAATAAATTAAGTTTTCATGACATAATATAAAAAACTGTGAAACATAAGGTCTCGGGCTTTGATACTGACAATTCTATTCGCAGATTATATATTCAAGCAAAAGAGCATTCGTTTATATGGGAATGTGATAAATAATGAAGAAAGCTGTATATTAATTATTGGCCAAATGCATTTTAGCTCTCACGCATATAGCATTTTCATATACTGCCCCTTATTCTTTCAAAAAAATCTGTTAACTCCTCTCATTTGAAAAACTGCATCCCAACTCCCTCTATCTGATGTGGAAGATGAAGTGGCTTACTTTGACAATTAGGTGCATTTGTTGACTTTGTACGATTAAAAAAATAAAAAAAATTTAAATATTGTTTTCAACCTCTTAGTCTTCTAGGTAGTCTGCTTGCTCAAAAAAATCATGGAAAGGTTTTTGACTCAACCACAGTAGTAGAAAATCACACTATATGTGATATCTATTTAACTGAAATTGTTGTCACAAAAAATCTATTTGTAACAATATTATCACAAATAATAGATGTTTTGTGACATTTTTGTGTATACGTAACTAATTTTTTCCATGACAATTTATGTTGTAACCTAATATTTAAAGTATGTTACAATAAATTTTTTATTGTCATTAACTATTTGTCTAACTATGTGAGAAACTTGTTTTTAAATAATTCATTTGTTTTGTAATAATATAATTTACTTGAAACAAATGTTTTTATGAAAAAATTAAAAATGGAAACTAATCTTTTTATTACAACTTTAGTTGTAACCTAAAACTTAGAATGGTTGAATGGGTAACAATAAACTTTGTCACAATACCTATTTGTGTGATCACTTAACAATCTTGTTACAAATAATTCATGAATTTTGTGACTACAAGATTCACTTGAAACATATATTTTTAAGGTAAGATTTTCCCAATTAATTGCATGAATATTTCCTAATTAATATTTTCACCAACTTCTCATATTCCTCATTGATTTACAAGAGTCCTATTACATTTTCCCTTCATTTGGTTTTTTCCATGGTTTTCAGAAGCAGATCGGTCATCGAACCGGTAAAGAGGGTGATTAATGGATTTAAGGTTCAACCGAATTAAATCGATGGTCGAACCGGGTTTTCTAAAAAATTGTCAAATATTAATATTTATAATAATTCGATATCAAACAAATAATATAAGTTTCACTGTTTCAATAATTAATAATATTTTTAATGTTAATACTTCATATACAAAGTTTATTCTTTAAATAAAAAAATATAACATAATAATCAATACAATTTGATGAAAACTAACGGTTAAATTATTTTTGTATTCAACCAAATTTAATTCAGACGAGACCATATATTATAAATTAAAATTTAAAAACTAGTAAAAATCCTTTTATATTATAGTTAAACTTATGTTTAGAGAATAGATGTGTAAATAAGATTTTCAATACATATATTTAATGAAAAAAAGTATTGTAAATTAAATATCCTTTTATAAACTAATAAATAAAGGTTACTTTGATTTTAAAAATTTTAAATCAATTATCGCAATTCAATTTGAATTGAAAAAAATATTATTTAAATAAGATATGATGAATTTATTTACACAATACACTAAATAAAAAAAGTAAATATGTAATTTAAAACTAAGTAAAAATTTTATATAGATATAATAAAAGAAATATAATTCAAATGCATATCAAATAAGTGTTGTAGTTGAGTGGTAAGTATAAAGGATAACAAGATGCAGGTCTTCGTTTTGATTCATACCTATTGCAAAAAAATTAGAAAATATTATTTTTAACGAGGATAGTGGACCGGCCGGTTGAACTGGTCAATATCCGGTCTTTGACTAGATAGAAAACTGACCGGATCAGTGGTCGATTCTTGTCGAACCCGTTTCTTGACAACTTCTTCCTATTTTGTGACAACTTATGTTGTCGCTTGATTTCTCGTAGTGCCATCTATGAAATTGATCTAGCTAATATGATTTTCAGACTTAAATCCATATTAAGGTTTTTAATATTTCATACTTAGTGATTCAGTTTCCTCCTTTTGATTTTTGCCATTTTACTGGTACATGGGAAGGTAATTTAAAAAACGGAGCAAGTCCCATGACGTAACTTTTCTAGTGGCTATGGGTGCTTGTATCTCAAGTTTATTGCTTTTACCCAAAACTTACAGGGAGGAGTAGGGTGATTTGCCAATTTATTTTGCTTATGTGGTTCTATGTTCTAATGGGTTCACCTTTTTCTTTTTATTAATTTTGGATTTTGTTCAACAAATGCTTTATCTTTAGGAACCCAGGTTGAGAATTCAAGAATCCAGTTGGGAAGTACAGCCTTGGGAACCACTATCAATTGCGATCCAAAGACACCATTTTTATCTCTTTCAAACATGCAATTGTTTAATTCCATCCACTTTCAGAGATTCATGTAAATAAGCTTTTATTGCCGATATTGGAGTTCGTAGCAATTAAAATGTACTTGATTTTTCTTGTCATTCGCCAGAAACTAGAATTTAGAGTTTGCAATTTGGATTGATTCCATTGTAGAAGATGGTATAATTTATAAAATAAAATTTATAGGGACTTAAAATAAATTTTGTAAAAATTTTTGAAATTTTCCTAGTTTATGCAATGTGTCTTTGTGTTATTGGTGTGACTTTTCTAAACGGGACATGTGGTGACAAGTGACTACACTCTCTCAAGATTGTGTGGTCTAGTGGTATAGAAGGAGTTGTGAGGTACACTATCATAGATGAGGAGTTACGGAGTCTTTCTGAAATGATAGGAGGACGGTAGGTGGAAATGCAATAAATTAGGGAATTAATGATGTATATGACCTTAACTATCAGTAAAATGCTTCCAGGGAAATTTAGGCCCTAATGTTTTTAGGTCCATGAACTATTTTGATATCAAAGAAGAATAACGTATATGATAAAATCCAATAAAATGATTTTTCAAGTGTTTGCAAATGATCAATTGCAATTGCAGCTATACTAACAGCCATTTTAAGTAGAGAATTGCACTTCATATTTTCTTTGAGCTTCAACCAATTTTAGGCACTCTTTTATTTATTTAAGTGCATTTCCTTGATTATTGATTGATCTCACTTGCTACTTCTACAAATTTCATTGCTTAGTATAAATAATTGTATTATTTTCGACAATTTCCACGTAATTCTTAGGTCCGGATCTTGGCTTGTCAATATAGTTAATGAAAACTGACTATCTTACCATTGGCTAATCTTAATTCAGATTTTGAGGTCGTTAGTGTAAGGGAATCTAGTTGTCATGGTTTGCTTATTGGTGATGTTGCGACTCTTAATTTATCCCATGCGTCAAAGCAAAAACTCTCTATAAATGAGAAGCATTTTAGTGGTCAAAAGAAACTTACCACACTTATTGTTTTGGAGATGAATTATATTAGTATTGCTGAACAAACAAATATATCATTTTGCTAACAAAGTTTACAAGATCTTGGTATATATGCATATGCAATATTCCAAATCGTATGAGATAAGTGGTGTCCTCAAGCGGTTAACAAGTGGTATCAGATCCATGCCCCAACATTAGTCATGATTTGAGTAATCTTGAACATCGAACAAAGGTGGTACACTCAGTGATCACCAATCATCCATGTAACCGCTAGCACTCAAAGTAAGGGATGTCCTCCCAATCATTAGACCAAAAAACAAATTGAGTTAATGGATGAATGAATGATTAATCAAGGAGAGGCTCGATGATTAATTGATACATAGGAATGTTTGGCAAACAAATATCTCACATTACTAAAAAAGTTGATAACATCGTGCTACATATGTTAGGTCCCGAATAATTAATTCGGTAGCCGGGTGATATGTGTTAACTAAAATAAATTCGCAACAACAATAGTAAAACAAGTAAAGTAATAAAGAGACAGAGATTTAAGTGGAAACCCTTAAAAAGGGAAAAACCACTAGGCACCGATTACTCCACTAATAAATAATGAGAATACAAAATACAAATTCTCTCAAATATACCCAAACTCGAGGTATAATTTTAGGACAGTTGGAAACACCCAAATTCTACTCACAAGGTAAAATCACTCAACTCCCCCTCTCTAATTACTCTCTTGTGTTAATAGATTACTCTACAAGAAGAAACTCTTAAAATACTTTTTGTAGGAAGCTCTCTACAAAAGAAACTTAAATGTTTGCTTGAATAATTTTGGATTTGGAGGAATGCTTTTTTATAGACAAATTTCTAACACCATTTCAACTTGGTAATTAATACCAACTACTAACAACCAACTTCCCATTTCCACAACTTCTAACCAAACAACTACCATATTAAATAGTCACCTATTTGGTTGAAATTAATTAGCCTCCAATTTAGTTTTGTTTACTTTGAAATGAGTTTGAATTCAATAAATCTCCCCCTCCAAACTCATGGGGGTATCAAGTAAGCTCCTAAATGGCTGATCAGCTCATTGCATAGCTGAAACTTTTCTCGAGGAATAACTTTGGTTAGCATATCTAAAGGTTTCTCTTTAGTTGGAAATTTCTCTAAGAGAAAAACTCTGTTATCTAGTTGCTCTCGTATCCAGTGATATCGAATATCAATGTGCTTTGTCCGAGAGTGATACATAGTATTTTTCCTTAAGTCTATTACACTTTAACTATCACAATATACTATGTAGTCAGTTTACTTTTGACCCAACTCTTCGAAGAATCTCTTCAACCAAATCATCTCTTTTCCTGCTTCAACAGCTGAGATGTACTCTGCTTCGATCGTAGAAAGCACAACACATTTTTGTAATTTAGATTGCCAAGAAATTGTTCCCTCGATAAATGTAAACACGTATCCCGAAGTTAACTTTCTATGATCGAGATCTACCGCCATGTCAGCATCAACATAGCCTTCTAAGATTGGTTTAGATCTTCCATAACACAAGCACTTCTTCGAGCTTCCCCTTAAATATCTCGGAATCCACTTCACCGCTTCCCAGTGTTATCTTCCCGAATTATCTAGGAATTTGCTTACAAGTCTAACAACATGTGCAATATCTGGCCTTGTGCAAACCACTGCATACATCAGATTCCCCATAACAGAGTAATATGGAATCTTTCTCATGTCTTCCTTCTCTTCTTTAGTTGATGGACAAGATTCTTTACTCAGCTTCAGATGACCGGTAAGAGGAACGCTAACTAGTTTAGCATTCAACATGTTGAAATGTTGTAGCACACGCTCAACATATTTTTCTTGTGATAGCCATAACCTTTTGTTTCTTCTATCACAAACAATCTCCATGCCCAAAATTTATTGTGCAGGTCCTAAGTTTTTCATGTCAAAGGATTTCGCTAATTGAACTTTCAATTGACGAATTAAAGAAACATCTTATCCGAAAATCAACATGTCATCAACATATAATAACAATATGATAAAGTTGTTATCAAAGAAGCATTTGAAGTAGACACATGGATCCGCTTGAGTCTTCTTATAACCATGACTACTCATGAAAGAGTCGAACTTCTTGTACCATTATCTGGGTGCTTGTTTCAACCAGTACAGACTTTTTTACAACTTGTAAACCAGGTTTTCTTTCCCTTACTTTAAAACCTTCTGGTTGCTCCATGTAGATCTCTTCTTCTAATTTGCCTTGAAGGAATGATGTTTTCACATCTAATTGTTCAAGCTCAAGATTCAAGATTACTACCAAGCTTAAGACCGCTCGAATAGAAGTCATCTTAACCATCAAAATCAATTCCCTTTTGTTGTTGAAATCATTTTACTACTAGATGAGCTTTATACTTCACCAGCTTTCCTTTGCCATCTCTTTTGAGCTTGAAAACCCATTTGTTCTTCAATGCTTTTCTACCTTTTGGAAGTTTGACTAGCTCATAAATGTTGTTTTTCTGCAAGGAATTCATCTCATCTTCCATCGCCTCCATCCATGATTCTTTATTTGCATGAGTTAAGAATTTCCTGGAAATTCTCCGGCTCCCCCTCATTGGTAAGGAGATGTACTTAGAACTAGGATACTTTGATGTTGGTTGAAGATCCCTGGTAGATCTTCTAATCCTCTAGTCAGCTTTTGCTTGCTGGGTAGGTTGCTCCCCCTGCTGATCAACATCTTCTTCTTCATGACCCTCCATTAGTTCCGGTAGTTCAACATCTCTACCAATTGCATTGTTTGATTGTGAAGGAATAGTGCTAGGAATGACGCCATTCACAAACTCCGACTTGTCATTTTTCTTGAATCTTTCGATAGTCTCATTCTCTCAAAAGACTACATCTCAGCTTCTAATGACCTTCTTCTTCTTCAGGTCCTATAGTTTGTACCCGAACTCTTCATCTCCATATCCTATGAAGATATAGGGACTTGCTTTATCATTAAGCTTTGATTATTGCTCCTTAGGCACATGTGCAAATGCCTTGCAGTAAAACAGCTTCAGATGAGAGTATTGAACATCTTTTACATTCCATACTCTTTCTGGAATATCAAAGTCTAGAGCAGAAGATGGTGACCTATTGATGATATAGCAGGCTGTGCGTGCTGCTTCTCCTCAAAATGACTTAGGTAAGTTAGCCATTTTGAGCATGCATCTAACCTTCTCCA
>CATIWQ010484736.1:0-14793 GCA_949673415.1 Euphorbia schlechtendalii | reverse complement strand
CGCCTTATATGCGCCTTGCGCCTAGCGCCTCACATACAAAGGCGCACGCCTTTGTCACATGCACCGCCTAAAGGGCTAGGAGGCGCCAGCCTCCTCGCCCAGTGCGCCTAGCGCCTAAGGCGCGCCTTTGACTACACTGCTTGTGCCTTAAAGTGTCTTTACATAATATATTTCATTGTAGGAGGAAATTGTCGATGAGACAGATGTGTATATCGATGTTCACAAAAGGTAACGTTGAATTGCAGTTCATGTGTAAAGTTTTCATTATATTTAACTGGGCACATTATGAAGCAAATGCGTGTCAACTTTTCAGAATACGTGTGGCGGCAGCAACAGCAGCTTCTCTCGTCTCTCGAGCCCCATCTAACCGGCGATTGACTGGTCAAAAGCCTGCGGTAACTAAATTTTATTTTCTATTACTTTTTGTAATTGCCGCATTATCATTGGATTACCAATAGCATTCAGTTGGTCTAGTTTGGAACTCATACAAATACAGAACCATATGCTTAGTGACAATTACTAGGTTTGTCACAAAAACTACAGCAAGAAACTAAAAAAAGTTGTTGTGAAACCATCTGCATCAGCTTCAGATCAAAACTCTTAAGTTAATCTCCGTGACCTGATGTTAAACTAATTGATATCTGTTACAATGTTGACAATGTTCAGGGAGTGCAAGGTAAGCAGAGCCAAATCCCAAAGAACACTTGACGATGATTTGTATTCAAACTAGAGTTGTATATTATCCAACACCAGCAAGATGATTTCCAGGGAATAAGAGGTGAGGGTGACAATGGTAATTCTACTGTGGGGTCGTATATATATTACGTTCCATGGCCCTCCGTTTGTGATAGATGTGAATTCCCACTTGTATTTTGATAAAAGGGTTAGGCAGAACAATCTAGTGGGCAGTTCATAGTTTTTTTTTGTCAGACAGACAAGTATCTGAAAATTGATGTTTAAGAAATTTCTTGTGATGTTTTCGCATTTGTGAAAGGGTTCGGATGTAATGGAGCTGCAATGGAAGAATGTTGGTTCAGATCTATGTTCAATTTTGCCTTTTTTTATCCGTTCCTTATATAAACATAGATGATGAAGTGTAATTATGGCTAATAAGCTCGATTAGAGCTTTGTAAACTTGTTTATTTATTTTTTGGATAAACTTAAAAAATATACCACGTGATTTCACTCATTTTCGACAGGGTTGGTGAAACTTTTCATTTCAAAATGGGGTCCGAAGTTTTATGACGTTAGCAAATAAAGGATTCTTCATCAACACTGGTAACAGTGATGACGTGACAAGGAGTAATTTTGGAAATACCCAATCATTTTCTTCATCTTCTTCCTCACTTAACCCAAAATCTGTCAATTTTTCTTCATCGCTCTTTTGTTTTTGTCTGATTTTCATGTTTTGATGCCCCTGTTTTATGTTCTAGATTTATTTTCCTTTACTTGTTCTTCAAGGTCTCAGTTTCAACTTTTTGCCTTTATTACAATGACATTTTTTTATTAAAGTTTTGCCAGGTCCATGTATGTGATTGTTCACTATATTAGTTCGCTTCTGGAATGATGAATTTGATTTAAATCGTTCAATGTATGTTTGGTTGTTCTCCTCAAGCGATCATTGAAAATTTAATTTCACAGGTGTTTCAATTATAATTGCTTTCCACTTCAACTCTCAATTCTAATTGTTGCTTATCAACCTTAGATTTGGTTATTTTATTTGAATTTTCGAGAGAGGAAGCAGAGGAACTTTCATTTTTCAACCATTGGCAATTTCAGCGTTGGAAATATAGCTAAGAACAATCTGATTTTGTTGCTTTTATCAACTTAGGCTTCCTAACAGCTTTCCATGGCGATTCATTTCAGTCATGCTGATGTGTGATCAACGATTTTCGTGTGATAATGGTGATGAGATGGTGTTAGGGTTGTCAAGTCAGCATTATTGTCGGTGTTAGTAAAAAATCATTTATTTGTCAATGTTTTTAAACATCAGAACCTGTTTTAAAATGAAAATATTCACGGGCCTTTTTTCGAAAATGAGTAAAAGTGTAAAAATATAAAACATGTTTTCTAAGTTAACCATATATATATACACACACACGGCATCCTATATGGCATGTGTTGAATTTTTTAACAAGTGGTTAACCATAATTAATTGAAAAAAATTTAAAAAAATTAAAAAAGAAAATTAAAAAAATTATGATCTCTTCGTCTTCTTCCCACCTCTATCATGGTCTATCTTTTAGTTTTTTTTGTCTCTTCACCCAATCTGTTCTAATTTATAAAATTTCATGATTTCCGAGAAAAATTCATGAATTTTCCCAGAAAATTCATACATTTTCCTCGGAAATCATGAAGCTTCCAAAGAAACAAGAGAAACAAAATACATTTCTAAAGATTATGATGTTTGATAATATTAGATTTTCGAAATCGTTCTTGATAATTAAATTTGAGATGTTGAATTTGGATGTATTGATTTTAAGGTGTTCAACTTGTATGATTGGAAAATTGAAACAAAGATTTGATGGATTTTGTATATTGTTTATTATAGAAGATGGTAAAAATGAAAAGTAAAAATTATTAGGGATTTAATTAATATTTTTCCATTGTTTATTTTTTTATTTTTAATTAATAAATATCACATGTCAAATGATAATTGATTTGATTTTTCAAACTTAACACGTGACAGAGAGTGTGACACATCTCTTAGGTTGAAAGTGATTTAGAATAACAGAGAGAGTTTAAATGTGCACTTTTTTTATATTGAGTTAGTTGTGGGAACATTTTCAAAATTCAAGGATACACTAAATTTTTAGTAACAAATTCCAACATCTTAAACATTTTTTTAAATAACTTCAACGTCTTATGGACCAACTAAAAGAAATAAAAAATAAAGGAGTCCCAACCTCCAAGGAAACGTGTACCATGCACACATAATTTTCCAATAATATTCAAATAATACAGTTAGACCAAAATACCCCTCATTATTACGCATCATGACCAATTCCAGCTATCAGAAGCAGATCAGACACTTGATATTTAAAATTGAAACAAACTCTTCAAATATCCCAAACAAGTAAATACTTCTCCAAATCAAGGTATTGGTTATTATAAATAAATTTGCATGTTATCTCCTTCTGCTTTTTAGTAGTCGTCATAACAATACAATCGTCCGTTGCCTGTTTCTTTTGATTCTAAAAGTATTAATCTTTCTTTTATGTCGCAAAGTATGGGTTTCGAAGAAGTTTATCGAACTTTGATAGAGCTGTTTCCCCAGGTACTATTTTCTCGACACTTCTTATTGGCAATGAAACATTATCTAGGCTGGAGTTTCAATGTAATTGAAGTGATCGATTGAGTTTATCACTTTCTATGAATTGAATTAGTGATTGTCATATATAAAGTGGTGTTTCGTTATACATATATTATTAGTTTATCCTTGGCTTTAGGCTAGGAGCCATTCGATTATTTTCTCTCTTTGCGTTGATTTTTACTGGAAATTCTGAATATACATGCCTTGGACACTCGTGGAACCTTCTTTTTCAGAAGGGTGATATGATATTTTCGAGGCTGTGATGTGACTTTTTCAAGTTTTTTTTATTTGCTTACACTAGTATTCCAATTCGAAATCCACACAGCGTTGCTTACTTTATTTGTTTTCTTTTAAAAAAAGGGAAATAACAGTTACAGTTTTCAGTTAGCCGGTGACAGGAAAGCCGTGGTTTATAGTTTATGCATGGACATTACTACTTTTTTGTTTTTTCCATGCCATAAATTTGTATCCTCTTCTTTTTTTAAATATATGGTTCAACTAGAAGATACACACACCCCTGGTTGTACAATTGATATCCAAATACACATAATCACAGTTTTTATATGTGTTGGATTAAAATGAACTTTTGCTTTGAAAGATGAATATTGTTCTCTATTAAGTGAATTATTATTAATATTATTATTTCCAAACGTTGTCTTATAGTCTTGATGTCTAGTTTTAAATAGACCTGTTCGTCGGTTTCTGGCCAGGCTTGTCAGGCTTTTTACTAAAAATACTAACCGAAACTCGATCCAAGCTCATACTTTAGAACTTCAGGTTTGGGCCTGGTTTGAGTCGGGCACACAAGGTCATTATTAAGCTCATGGATATTTTTTTGTTATAATTTTTTTTATTAAACTAAATTAGAAAATATACAGAAAAGCCAAAATATGTTTAAATTTTTAATATAATTGCATCGTGTACTTAAAATCTTTAATATTTAATAACATTTATTATAATCAAGTATACAAATTTAATAGTATAAATATAAAATCTTTAAATAATTATAAATTAAATGTATACATATATAATTATTCGTCGGCCGGGCTCGGTTATTTATATTAAACCAAGCCCGATCCATGAATCTTCGAGATTTGAAAATGCTCGGGCCGGGCTTTTTAAAAAAATGAGTGCGGAAGCCCGGCCCGTTGAGCTAAGCTGGTTATCTTTACTCCGTAGGTCGATTTGCGCATTTTAAAGGCTGTTGCAATTGAGCTACCTGGAAATGCTGACTTAGCTGTTGAATGCGTCATCTCAGAGGTTATTATTAATCATTCACAGCCTTGTGCGATTGGTAGCCATCTCTCTGAGGACGGCAGTTCCAGTGCTGATTCAAGTGGAAGAGGTATAATTCAAGGAATATTGAAGTCCTTTTTAAAATTACGTTCTGTAAACACTATTCACAGATGTGTAGGATTTTTTACCTTTTTCACTTGTGCCTTGTACCTTTTTTCAATTTCGTTGGCGGATAACAATGAAATTGCATCTGTGTTGATTGGTTCTTTGAGTGTAGGTGTATATTTAATCTTTGCATTACTTACGTGCAGCTGAAGAAGAGACACAAACCAAATCATTACAGTGTCATCAAGTTGGTCTAGAAAAATCTGCTAGCAGTTGTGTGGAATCAAGATCAACAGCCAATGACGATACCTACAAAACTGCAAACGACGTGTTTGAAAGTTGTTCATCCGCTCAAGAAAAGGAAGTGGGTCAGGCTTCAGTGTTATCATGTGGCTCTTCTGTTGATAGTAATCAGTTGCAATGCAATAGTGGAAGTGAGGATTTAATATCGTTTATGAGGTCACTAAATGAAAACGAAAATGATGGAAATATGGGTCCAGATCAGATCCATATCCGGCCCATTGTCATCGATTTCGCTGGTCCCACAACCACTGGAACTAATGTCTTGCATACATTTGCCATATGTGAAGACAGCACTTTTCAAACTAGTTTGGGTTCAAAAAGAGGCGGTTCTTCTGGCAGCTTGACTGGCCAATTTTGCGAGCTCCAAGACTTCGATGGCACTTTATGTGATAAATTTGATGAGCTTCATGCTGGAAGAAGCCCTAAAAATGGCTCATGTTCAGATGGAATGAACTCAAGAAACCCTATGGTTGAAGAGGCATCGAATCCTGTTGAAGCTGATATTCAAGCAGACTTTCCCAGCGGCTCAAAGATGTGTCATGAGATCAAAATTGATAGTCTTGAAAACATGATTGAAGCTGCTAAGGACCACAAGGTAATATATTGTAACTGGGTGCTTAATCTGGCAATAAAATAGAGGCTGGCGTACAATGATTTGGATTACTGGTGCAGAAAACATTGTTTGTGGAATTAGAGTGTATCATGAATAAAATGAGAGAAGTGGAACTTGAAGAAAGAATTGCAGAGCAAGGCAATGAAGAAGCTGTAAGTGCAGGTTTAGAGACACTAGCCAAGGTGGAGGGACTCAAACAGATGCTCGCACATGCTGAAGAAGCGAATGATATGGTAGAGCACATTACATATATACTTGGTATATTTTCAATGACTGTAAATGATGAGCACCTTCATTGCAATTGCAGCATGCTGGGGAAGTTTATGGTGAGAAATCGATTCTAGCCGCTGAAGTGAAGGAGCTGCGGGCTCGCCTTCTCAGCATTTCCGATGAAAGGGATAAAGCCCTTGCTATTCTTGATGAGGTATGGCATTGCATATTCAAGATTCAAGTTGTATGATTCTGTATTTGCTACACTCCTTTTCATTTAATGTTAATCAATGCAACTTGTGCCCAGATAAAACGAGCAATAGAAGCACGACTAGCTATGGCTGATGAATTAAAGAAAACAGCCGATAAACAGAAGCTGGAGAAGGAAGAAGCTGCAGGATGTGCTCTGGCTGAACAAGAAGCCATCATGGAGAAAATTGTGCAGGAATCCAAGATCTTGCAACACGAGGCAGACCTAAATTCCAAAGTATCAATCTAATAGTTATGAATGTGTAAGGTTCTTTTTTATTGGAGAACAAAACTAATACGAAATTTATGTTTTTTGTTTTGTTTCAGCTGCGTGAGTTTCTCGTGGACCGTGGTCAGCTTGTTGATGCGCTACAGTAAGTCCTTCCATAACTTTTGAGTTTCTCTCTCTCTTGTAGAGTTAATTTTATATTGTTGAATTGAAGGGGGGAAATATCAGTTATTTGTCATGATGTGAGATTTCTGAAGGAGAAGTTCGATGAGGAAATTCCATTGAACAAATTAATTTCATACAACCAAACGACAAGCTGCATCTTAGCCTCTTCAGCATCATCTGTTAAAAGCATTCTTCAGCAGAGGGAGTCATTTGATAATGTCCCATCAATTAGCAGTGTGAAGGGGAAGAGCTCAATCTCTGAAGATGACTGGGAGTTCTTGAATGACAACTATTTCTGAAGGAGATTGCCAATTATATGTTTTCAGTTTGGCGTTGGATCTACAAGAGAATTTGTTTTTGCAGTCTATAATTGGAGCAACTATTATTTGTGGACTTAATTTTTTTAGGGGGTTTGATATTATGTGTTAGTGAATAAGATAATTGACAAAATTATGGAACTAGTTTGCATAAAATGAAACAGCTGAAGTTGCGTCTTTTTATTGCCATTGAATGTTGTATAAGGTGTTCAGATTGAACAAATAATTTAAACTAGTGTGGGACATAGACATGGTTTGGTAATTGTTTGTGAGATGCGAGTCCATTTGTGATGGCCAATATAAATTACAAGTGTCATAGGCATGAGTTTGTTTGAGTAACTGATATTAGTCTTGTCTTAAATCAGGCCTACATCTCAATTTCCCTTTTTCTCTCTGCAGAAACGGCATGATTTATAACCCCACATGTTTTTTGTTGTCCGTTATCTTGGCAACTTTTAGGTTGCTTGATGTATCTACTTCCCATGATGACGCTTCAATAGAAAGAAATCAACTTGCTCGGTCAATTTTTTTTTGTCTTCTTTAGCTCTGGTTCGGAATGCCACATTTTGTGAACTCAATTCATTTGAACTAATTTTATTCAGTTTCTAATATTTGGAATGACTATTTATCGAAAGAAATTATAGCGTTTAATTTTTTGCAAATATGTAAATTAGAAATCATGCAAGGCCCGATTTTGAAGGATTTCATTTTGTTCGTGTTGTTATATATATATATATATATATATATATATATATATATATATATATATATATATATAAATTCAATTTTATGATAATTAAAGTAAATAAATAAATTTAAAAACAATCAGTTGATGCGAACGTACTTTCAAATGAAAGAAATTAATATGAGAAATCAGTTTAATGTAATTGAGTTTTGTTAGATGAATTCAGTTCTTTTCTTTTTTATTAGGAATCCAAGATTAGTTTTAATAACTTTAATATCGTGAAGGGTTACGATAATTTTTGTCCTATCCTAGAATTTGATCTCTTTGTCATGCATAAAATAGCAACTTAGTAAATTTATTGGCTGATATTCCACTAGAACAATTTTAACCACACAACATCCAAAATTCAAAAATGAACTTTTTTTAATATCCAAAAGTTCGTCTTTTCATCTTCTTATACGGGGTATAAATCTACAAAGAAAATATAAATTCATATTACTTTCTTGGATAAAGTCAAAGAGACTACAATTAAGTTTCAAGAACTCAAAAGTCACTGAATAGGAAATCATTAGTGTTGGTATATTACATGAGTGTTGGTAAATTACATAATCACATTCCTGCTTCAATAAAGAAATAAAGGGGGTGCCTCCTGCTAAATATTTTACAACAAATCAGATGATTCTGCTTTACTATTTACTGCACAACGACAAATCCACCTCCCTTATCCTCTAAAGTTAGCACCTTTACCATTAATTTCTATTCTCACGGCTGAAGCCTCAACTTGAGAAGAGAACTAATTAATCATGCCAACAAAGAAGCATAACAGCACATCTCCAAATGATATAAAGCCTTGTTCTTTGCTGCCTTACTTGCTTTGAACATCTCTCCTCCCATGATCTTATCTTCATACTCCTCATTGAAAACTGAGTAGCTGCAAATTGATGAAGTTTAAGTATAATTGAGCTGGTTTAGTACTTTAGGTTGAAAAATGAAGGAATTTATAGAGAGAAGAAATGGAGGTGGAGATAAGTTAGAAAAGAATATGTGGTGTGTGAGAAATGTTGGCCCTTTGATTAGGCAAATGGGTCAGTTATATTAAAAAATATGACAAAACAGTGGTTTTTGATTGTCTGTTTGTCAAACCAATTTTTGATATGGACTTTTCATCAACTCCTTGTGTGTCGTCTATAACTTCATTCAAGCCCCCCTTCTCTATTTTATCTTTATTCTAATCCTTTTTCATTTCAATCATTGCTTGCTTTTTTTTCAATTCTAACTACAATATATTCCTCCTAAATCAAAATCAGTCTCTTCACTCTCTCAAATCTTCTATCCTATGAAAAGCCAAATTCATTGTCCTCCACTTTCTCTTATTGCATTAATGTACCACTTTATGATTAGTTTTGATTTTATCTTTCATTAGACAAAGGAAAACTTCTAGTTTATTCTAGCTAGGACGGTTGGATTAATATCACATTAGCATTAGTTTTAGACTAATTTGGTTTGGGACATGTTCAAACTTTTGTAGAGAGATGCAGAATGTAAAGTATATCATCTTTTAATAGTTTGTAATAAGGAACAAAAGCAAAAACTTTTGACCAATATATAAGAGATTATGCTAGTAAGTGAATTAGAATTTTTTACCACGTGATTCTGGTTGTTGCAGCATGCATTTTTAAGTCGAAATTTACAATCAAGCTAATCTATGGTCAACATGTACTTTAATTTTGTTCATGTTAAGTTTTTTTTCAAAAGGAAAGATGGGGTTTTTAACAAATGTTCTAATGAACCAAAAAATAAATAAGTCAATGGGTTCACTTTGTTGACTAATAATTGTTATTTTTATTTTATTACAAAGTAATCATTTTTAGTTGATAAAATTCTGGTTATGACATGGTAGATAATAGTCGTTTATCATATTAAGCATCTGAGTCATTCTGCACATGCGAACAAAAGTTAATATAATATGAATTTAACACATATTTATTCAGATCATTGGAGTGGAAAGCTCTATTAATCATTGAGTTTATATATACATACACATGATGGAATAAGTGTAATTATTTATTCCAAACAAATTCAACTGCAAAGATTAGGTACTCTTAATAAATCATAAGTTATAAGTGTAATACAACATAATATGTTTAAAAAACTCACCGACTATACATCATGAGACAAGTTTTTTTTCCAAAGAAAACTCCATACAGAAAAAAATAGAGGACACAGTTGCATCAAAATTTACAATATCAAAACAATAAATTGGCTAGGCCTTAACTGGATGTTCTTTATTGTTACTTGTCCAATGCTTTCTTGATATCATCCTGACCAAAAACAAAGAAACAAGATAAGAATTCAGGGCGGGCGGGGTCTTGTCAGAGAGAGGACAAACCTGAATGGACAATGGAGTAGTTGTGGGGGCATAACGGTCAATAACATGTCCTTCCCTGTCAATTAAGAACTTGGTAAAGTTCCACTTAATTCTAGTGCCTAGAAACCCGCCTTTACTAGACTTGAGGAACTTGAACACAGGTGCAGCATCTGGCCCATTCACGCGAACCTAAATACATCCCACGTTACTGTAAGCGTTTATCGGATACAATATCAAAGTGAAAATGGAGTACCTTATGGAAAATTGGATATTCAGCCTTGTATCTGGTACAAGCAAACACTTGAGCATCTTCACTTGTTCCAGGTTCTTGCTTCAAAAATTGATTGCATGGAAATGCCAAAATTTCAAAACCTGATTTCATCAATCAAATGGGTATTCTCAATTCCAACCATTATTACTTCATTAGATAATGAAAGCATCCAGCATTTTCACAAACAAGTATTCTCAAAATTGATGATTCCTCAGAAACTTGCAGCCTATAACTTTCCAGGATCCAACTACGTATAAGAACAATATGAGATGGAAAAAATAGCAGAAACTAAACAAACAGGTACCAAAGGGGAAGAAAGCGGTAGGGAAAAGAGAGGAAACAACAAACCTTGGCTATTAAACTTGGTATAAAGTTGAGTCAACTCCGCGTAATTTGAGTCCGTAAATGTACTGCTCAAAAGCATCAAAATAATCCCCAAATAGTTATCAAAATTAAAGCAAAAGTTACCAATAATAATAAAAAAAAAAAAGAATAAAAAAGAGAGGAGAGAAATTACCATTTAGAGGCGACATTAACGACCAGAAGAACTTTCCCTCTATAGACGTTGAGGTCGACATCCTGATTCCGGGCATCCTGATAACAAAAAATTTAAAATAAAAACTAGAAAAACAAAATGGAAATTGAAACAAGAGAAAGACCTTGACAGTGAATTGGTAAATGGTTTGAGAAGGAAGAGATGAAGAAGCTCCCATATCATATCATACGCAAACGAATCAACAGATGTGAATTGTTTGTAATTAATGATACTTCAATTACGGAACAAACATGAGGATTGGTTGGAATGGATGAATGAAACTGTAATGGCAATGTATGGCCAACAGTAAACTAACTCAACACAACGGTTATTATTATCATTAATAGCTCCTCCTTTCCTTTTTCCGTTTTTTCATCTCCTATTTTCTCTGAAATTTATTTTCATGCTTACAAACTAAACATTAGCTAAAAAATATCAACAAAACCAAACACAAAATATTATTGATATTATGGTATACCCATGTTATTTATTTCTGAGAAAATATTTTATTACTGTAAGTTGAATTTTTTTTTTGCTAAAATAAGTGGTGACACATTAACACAATTATACAACGCAACAATAAAATTTGAGTCTTGATATTATGTGAATTTATATACAACGCAACAATTATACAACGCGCATGAAATTATCACACACTTCTACAATAAATTTTGAGGCAATGCATGTTTACTGAAATATTTTATTACTTTTTCTTAACATCAACGAAAAATTCGGACAGAAGAAATGTCCTTTTAGAGTTCGATCAACAGTTACTTGTAATACAGCCTATAATTCAGTCACAGAATGTCCATAAATAAAGGTTCTAGTTAGTTAAATTAAATCTTGAATTGTATCACAAATTAATTTTGTATACAAGGGAGAAACTGACGGGGGCTATAGACCCGGTCCAATAAATGGTAATTTCTTTATATATGATTACTGATCCAGCCAGGTAAATTCATTCTTCCACTATAAAACTGTTTACAGTATAACGTTCAAAGAATGGCCCACCGCAAATTGTAATAGAATTCCTACGAGGCCAACAAATGGATGAAAGAAGAAATAAAAAATCGATACATGAAAGACTAGAGTTAGTTTACAGGCCTTTGCATTTGCAAAGATGATAAATTACACATTATGTACAATCCTTCTACCCCTCCCATTCCCTGGGGTGCATTCACATATAACCTTCTCTCTTCAAGTTAACAATACCACATCCTAACATATTCAAACCAACATCCAAATCATCACCAACACAATCTTTAGCAACTACTAAGAGAAAATCAATTGACAAAGGAACTTACCAATTACAGACTTTGCAGATATAGTTTATCATCTTGGTCGCCACACACTTGGTGCTGAAGCAAAACAAAAATTATAACAAGAACAACAAAGTTCCAATCTGATTTTCAGAAAAAAGGAACATCGATCTCTGACAAAAAAAATACCTCTATTGGATCCACATTCAGGAGACGGTCTATAAGGATTGAAATTCTTCTGATGCAACCCGCGGGCAGGCAATGGCCACTCTTGATGATGCGTTCTGGTAGGTTCTATTGGGGGACCCCCATATGGACATGGCGGACCTTCAGTTGGGGACACACATCATTCATAGAGTAGGGGAACAAAAATACCAAGTTAAAAAATAAGCTCTTACCATGGAAGTTATTAGCTGAGGGAAATCTCCAACAACCATCACCAGGTTCATAAGGTCTCATTCTGTCATGGTTATTGTAAAAGTTGCCACCATCATACGATGATGATGAGTGGTATCTATGGTGGTACGATGGAGGAGGAGGAGGAGGGGTCCGATGCTGACCATACGAGAACTGATTTGAAGGTGGTGGAGGATGTGGTGGTCTAGGAGGGTACAATTTATGGTGGAAATTAGGGGCATCTGAGTGCTGCCCATTATTATTAGGGTAATTGGTGTAAGAGCTTGTTGGCTCAGAATGCTCCCTGCATTCACCAGCATGATGATGCACCCCATTTCCTGAATGCTCAACTGCACATCCTCTAATGTCATCATGCATATTCTGCAAGGTTAGCCCAATTACAAACTAATAATAGTAAAAAATATGAAACATAAATAATACTGATGCATTCCACCCTCTGGACACATTTGTAAGAGAAACAACAATCAAAATTTGATACGCACATGTGAATTTATATAAGGCGTTGAATCAACACTGTTCATATAAGGCTCGAGTATTCTTGAATGGGGAAGAGGCGGCGGCGGTGGAGGAGGCAGAAGAGGTGGTGGTGACGATGGCAACGGTGGAGATGAAAGCCGCATATCCCGAGGCAGTGGAACGTGCTGTTCTAATCTTTGGTGCAAATCATTCACAGCAACAGCTGAATTCATTTCAACTTCACAAGTGGGAGCCACATCCTCCATTTCAAGTTCACCATCAACCTCTTCCAAAATATGGGTATGTTTTTCTATTGCATGCTCTTCAGGGGTGATTCCAGGATCATGTTCAGGAGTCACAGCTTCAAAACTCTCTTCATCAGAATCACTTCCACCACCTTCATCCTTCAGCATGCGAGGCATACAAAGTCCAGCAAGTTGAAAACTTGAATTGCTAATGCAACAAATTAAAACAAAATGTCAGTCAAATGTGATCTATACAATCTAAAACTTGTTCAACTGTAATAGGCCTCTAAAAAACCAAACCTTCCATATTCATCAACAAGCATACCCTCCATGTCTCTAACAGGATCATCTAAAGCCCTTTCTGTTCTTGCTGAACGGCGAGAATATGCACCGGCAGAAGAACTCCCATGTGAATCAAGTTCCTGTATGTGGTGACGAATAACAGATTCTGGAAGAATTCTTCTTTCCAGCCAAAGTCTCAAAACCTATAAAACAAACATAGAGATGCCTGGCATGAATTAACAAACCAGTCAATTACGAAAGGGCCTAATTCATGAAAGAACTTGAGCTTGCCTTCAAACACTGCCTCCGATTTTCCTGTGCAAAATTTCCAGCAGGGGCAGCAGCAGACAGTAAGCGTGGCAATACAGCTTGAATAGCTGAAGGATATATGCCACCAACATCACCTGGAAAACAAAAGCCAACATGAACACCACATATTCTACATGCACGCGCTATTCTATGGCTGGTTTTGTTTTTCTAAAAACTTACTTTGTCATCAACTACCCATGAATGAAAAAATGAACTCCCATCTTAGGTGAAATTACCAAAGTAGAAGCAAGTAATGAGAAAACAAAAGCAACGAAAAATGCACCTAATTAAACCCATTATTATAAGAAAACAACATAGAAGCACTTTACCTTTCAAACCTCGAGAACACTGACTTATAGAATCCACAAGAAAGAACAAATCAATCCTTTTGTGCATGCTCTGCTCACTTTCTAAACAACGGGCTAGAATCTCCATAACCTGAATTTTCGAAAGATGAAAGGATTCAGAAGAATATAGACCACAAACAAAACATTTCCATGGCAACAAAATATTTATTATAGATAGGAAATGAGAAAAAGTTCATCCTAACTAAAAATAATGTCCCCTCAAAAAGAAACTCATATTCTATTGAATAAAATGCACAAAAATTCAATTAAAAAGTGAACAAGTAAATATTGTTACGAAGCTTATCACCGATCATGCAAATCTTAGTATAATAAAGGAACGATAATATACTTCACTGATCATTCGAGAGAACATGTATTCAAAACGAAGTTCAAAACCAGAACTTCGTAAACACCAAAATCATGTCTACAAATCAGAACATGTATAACAGCATCTATCATACCCATATAATGAAGCATAAAATGGAACCTATAGTTTGATATTCACTAGATTTACAGCCTGTTCTTGCTCATTTCCGCAATCAAATACATACAGATAGCTTCTAATCTAACCACTTTGACATTCTCATTTTATCAGTTAAGTTATATTCCTAAAGATGCATTGCAAATTACGTTTTCCTTCGACTTAAAAGAAAAAAAATTTACAACTGGACCCAGTGTTGTTAAAAGGCGCTGAGGCGCTCAACTAGGCGCTGAGGCAAGGCGAGTCGGAGGTACACCGCCTCTCCAACCTAGAGGCGCCACGACATCAGGAGGCGACGCCTAAGCGAGCGCCTCAGCTTTGGAATTGAGGCGCTCGACTCAGCGCCTCATCGAAGAGGCAAGTTAATTTGAATTAATTCAGGAAATATTTAATTAAAA